>CM041550.1:20103585-20206085 GCA_023238725.1 Scortum barcoo
GATTTTCTAATCTTACCTTCTGAAAGAACTCTTATTTTCTAAATTAGAGCGAGTATATTTCCCGCTCCCTGCTCCTCCTACAGTGTGCACCAGCTTGCTTCCAGAACCCTTCCCCGCCTCGATTTTATTCTCTCTTTTTAACTTGTTTTTCTTCACTGCTCTTTTTCTGCTTACTTATCTTTCATGTAAATTGACTAAAAGTGATTTTGAAATAAGTTACCTACTTGTACTTTAATGGTTACAGTATTGGTACATACAGTATAGACAGTGCTCAGGTGTCTCATCCAACACATGAGGATGGAAGCCAAGAATAAATCTAAATGGTTGTTAAGATTTTGCTGAACATATCAGGCTTTCATGTCATAGCTTTTTGCAGGCTATGCACATCTTCAGCCCACAGACTCTACTGTACATGCTACACGGCTGGCCTAATGAGTCTCTGGGGAATAGAACAGCTGCCCTTTAAGTGAAAAACTGACCAAGACTGAGCTGTCTGATGCTCTATAACCATTAACACCAGAGATGTAACAAATAACTGAAGTTGGTCTGCTACGTGTATGAGGAAAGAGTGAGGAGGAAAGTGCTTGTATTGATTGACTGTGTCTCAGGAAACATGGTTATTCTTCATGTTGCACACATTAAACAGTCAATTTTTAAAAGTTTCAGTCTGCCTTAATTTGATAGAGCTTGTGCTGTTTCTTTAGATATTATTTAAATCATTGCTATGTGTTTTTTGTTCGTTTCACAGCATTAATGAAATTTTGTTTCATTACTTTAGTTTTAATCATTTAACTTCTTCTGATAATAAATTTAGAAAGACACGAAGACTTCTTTACCCGTAACAGATTGCTCATCACTAATCAGATATCACTACACTTTGACATTACCGTACGTGCAAAACATTATAAAGTGCATTGCCTTGCTAAATACACAGTAAAGGCTGAACTACAGTTCTTTTTTAGGATTTGTTGTCCAACTTGTCCCTCCTCATGTTATGTCCTACCTGAAATCCTGAATAACATATTTGAATTACAAAAATTAGACTCTAGTGACACATTTTTTGAGGACCAGTAATAAGTACTGTTCAACAAAAATAAACCCTGTTTTTTTTTTACCCTATATTTTCATTCTATTTTTCATTCCTTGTTTACATATAACATTAGTTAAGACATCCACAACAGACTCCAAATAACAGCAATACAGGAACATGGTGCCATTCAATTCATGAATCCTTCAACAAACTTGCATCCTTTATTCATACCCACAATATTTAATGATCACATTACTATTCCACATACCCCCTCCACATGAACCATGTACTGTTATATCAGGGTGTAATGTACACAGGAAGTATGGAGAAGGAACATTTATGTACATACACGTGTACATGTGCCTTCTTTTACTGATACTCTGTTTGTTAAATAACATTAAGTTATTCTTTATTATTTACAGTTTTGACAGTAACACTTTATTTAAATGAAAAAAAAAACAACCTAAAAATAAATATAATTTTTTTAATAATCTAAGGGCCATGCTTGTTTTGTAATCTCTATAATTGCTCTCTTTAACTTCCTAAAATAAGTTAGATCTATATAGCATTAATACATGTTGCTTATACAAAAGAGACTGAATCAAGACAACTTACCATCTTGCTGTTTGTAACGGTGGGTGATCAAAACATTAGTGGGCTTCTCCATCCCCAAATTGAGAAATTCTACCGACTGTTTTCCAAACTTGTGAATCTTGAAGACCTCGTGTTTTAGTCCAGTTCCATAGATGTAGTCTTCAAATATATCAATTCTGTATGGCTGGGAGATTCCTATAAGTCCAGCAAGAAAAGAAGGCAGATAATATCAAGAAACCCTTTCAGAATAACACAACAGTCTTGGCATGATGAAAGTTCATATCCTGAGGTGGATAGAAGAAGCAAGAACGTGCACTGTGGGCAAATTGATCCTAACACATGCGGCATAGAGGCTCTCCCTTCGGATGCTCACAGGCAGTGTCATTGTTGCAGTTACTCGATTAAAATGTGAGGAAACCAAAGTGCTGCATGAATATTATGCATTTAAAAGAAGCGGTGCTTTGTTTTCCTGGTTGGCTTTACCATGTCTCTCGCTGATTGTCACCAGTGGGTCCGAGCCATCCAATCTCATGCTCCCGATATGTGAGAGCTCAGGATCTGCCCAATATAGTCGTTGGTTGAAATAATCAATGGCCAGCCCTGTGGGATGATGAAGGAAAGAGATTTATTTACCTGTCAAATTACACAAGGATCAATGTGGAACCGTTCAGTGCAGGAAAGCTTAAGGTCAGAATGGTTATATGTGTGTAATGGAGAAAAGGATTCTTTTGTTTTGATTCAATCTCCCCCTGGGTGTTTGCACTCAACATTCCTTTTGCATACATTAATATAACACAGTGGGCATGCTTACATTACACTCACTTTTACTTTCTCCCAAAAGTCTGACTGGATAATTGAGCACCTGGCTGGAGCGTTTAAATAGGTTTGCGTTTTTCCACAGATGATGAATTCCTTTTTCTGTGACCAAGACAGAGCATGGGTCCCTTGAATTAAAGGAGGCCAAAGAAGCTCTTCAAAACTAGATCAGCACTAAGTGTCTCCCTACAGACACACCAACAAATTCAGAGAGGCTGTAAAGTATTCCTTACTTACATTTCCGTGGTGTTTTCTATATGGCTTCCACACGGAAACTTTGACTTTAAGGCTACATACAGTGTACTATTGTGACTTTGCATTGGCTACAAAATATATAATATATAGTGTAAATAAATCACATGTATATTCAGTATAGTTCTACGAGTATATGGGTCATAACATTATCCACACTGGGAACCTGATGACTCTTGTTCCTATGGGTATCCCTCTGGCAATATAACCAATGCATCTGATATCAAATAATGAGACAGTATTTGTTGTTTGCACGGGTTCTCTAACTCTGCAGGTTGATGATACAGGCTGAAGAGGTAACAACCATAGCAGTGGAGTGGCTACAGTGTCTAGGTATATGGCAAAAAAAGCCTAAAATGCATCCAAAAGTTCCTAATGCTCCAGATAAAAAAAAGAAAGTTGCATTCAGAGGGGGAATAACAGTTAAGAAAAGACAGCAATCAATGGCAAGGACAAACACAGATAACCACTGGTGTAGGTTTTCTTTGTTGGAGAGTACTGAAAGCAGAGACAGATGGAGGACAGTTGCATTACTTCCTCTTGGATAGGTTTGTGTAGAAAAAATATAAGGGGCAGGTTAATTAGCTAAAACATTTACTCTACATAATAATATGGGATTATTGTCTTGGAACGGTACCATAATATCATAAGCACACCTTGACCGTGTCTAATTACTTTCACTACCAGAAAGGGAGACAAAAGTTACACACTCTAGCTTCAAGGCAGAATTTCATTTCCTCTGGTATTACTCTTGACCTCTCGCCACTTTGTCATTCAACAAGGGGGATCTTTTCAGCTCAGTAATTGTATGTAAAATCATGTACAATCACTTAACCGATCACTTAAGAGTCCCTGCACAGCAGACATTTTTCCTCTCAATGGAAGAGTGTCTAAAATAAGTGTTTTAAAATGACAAACCATGAAAATTAGGACAGATGATCGAACATACATGCATATACACCATATGGGACTCCAGTGAGTGTGCATTTGACACTTCCCTATAATGAAAGTACGAATGAAGCAATGCTTTAATGAGAATGTCCCCAATGAACTTCTTATGGACTTACACAGGGACACATACATATGCCTGTGACGGCGAAACACACATTCCTGCTAATGGTTTCACACTATTCCACACTGATAGCTGGTATAAATGGTTGTTTTCTGCGAGTGCAGATGTTTTCGAAGTGGGAGGTGGGCCTCCCCGGGGGGCTACAAACAGGTTCAGGGATGGCTCAGTGATTGGAAGTAAAACAAAAATTACATCAGATATCAAAAGAAAATCATATAGAATAGCCTAAGTGTGTGTGGTTTAAAGAGACACTTTAGTTTTGGGCATTTTTTCAGTTTTTCCCACTTTCCCAAAATCAGAAACTAACAAACGCTCTAGACATTTTTTTATGTGTCTTTGGGAACAACATAAACAACATAATCATGATCCCCTAGGCATCCAGGAATTGAGAGAAAATAACCAAGTAAAATATTACTGGATGTAAACATGATTGTAAATGATGAACATTCATAAATATTCCAAAAATCTGCTTTGCAATGTTTTATGAGAAATGAAATACATTCAGCATGATTCCTCAGCCATAATGATACACATGATTGATGAGAAACACTGAATGTTAAGACTAACTTAAGACTAACATTTTCACAAAAACTTGGCAATGACTTAAGACACCAAAGTAACAACATGAAAGAAATATATATAGCAATGTAAATAATTTATGGGCACAAAAAAAAGAACCTACCAGTGGGTCTCCTGAGATTTTTCTCCAAGAGCACTCTGCGTAAGGAGCCATCCATGGCTGATTCCTCTATTTGAGAGTGATCACCTATTGCGCTCCAGTACATCATCCTGCAACAGGCAAAGAAACATACTGTACCTCCCTGGCACAATCTTAATGTAAAATATCATAGACTGCATGTATGCCTTTGTACCAATATAGCCCAAAAAAAAAGGAATGCATACAACATGCATTTTGCCTGGTTATGTCCAAATGTGTCAAAGCTAATGCAATATATATATTGTGTCAATTATATATTGTGTCTCAGTACAGATTCTTGAAAATCTTTCTCTCCTTGGTCATTAAGTAATATGTCACAGCAAGTGGCTGATGAGAATACTTGAAAAGATTCATTCAAGATTCATTGTGAGAGTACAGAATAGAATATATTCTCCTCTCACTATTCTGCTCTATTCTATTCTATTTTATTCTGCTGTATCAGAACCTTGTGTTGTTGGAACATATCTCTGAGGAAGCTGATCCGAGTAAGGTGATGCAATAGGTAATGTACTTGAGTAAGTTACTTCCACTAAGGCTGAGTAGTTAATAATATTTGCATTTTTTAATTTTTATCATTGTTCTAAAATGCACTTTGTAATGCTGTTTTGAAAAATGCAATGCAAGGTTTATTTTCAATGACCATTAAGGAATGGGTGATAGATTACATTTTCCAAGTAACACAGCTTTCTTCAAGTATTGAAATGCCACCTATGGGTGAATGGATGGTCCTTATCATAATGTTTATGTCTATTTTTGATGATTGGAGGTTGCATCCAGTGCTTTAGGCTTTTTTTGAGGCAACAGCAAGGCATGTAGAGGAAGACATGCCTAAACGTTTACAGGGGTTAGTGCCTGAGGATTGTTAGTGTCCTGACTACTGTTCTCCATGGTAGGGATAAAAAATGAATATTACTATCAGAATAAAGCCTTGAGAGCTATCAGCAAGAAAAAAGATTGGCTATGTGAACTACTTACCCTCTGGCTGGGTTGACAGTGATGGCGTACGGCTCTCCTGCTATGTCAGTAATCAAGCGGGTGCAATTTGGTCCCTTCAGTTGCCCCACATTTATGGAATATCGTAATTTAGTCCAGTGGGCTGTGTAATAGCTGAACCAGTGCATCCGAGAGTGATCAGTCCAATAAATGTTGCCTGTGATCCAGTCAGCAGAAATATCTCTGGGCCGACGGAAGTCCGAACACTGCAACGAATAACAGCCACAAAGTCAGGTGCTCTATTCAACCTGAGTGCATACATTCACTTAAAGTTGAATCTCATAAAATATGTAGAATTTAGATACTTACGAAAGTGCAGTATATTGCATGAAAAAACTTAACAATGATTTTTATCACCTAATTTTGAACTGACATGAGCAGCTGACCACTCATAGCATTTTATTAGCTTGGTGCTTATACTATCTGTGTTATGAGGACATAACTAAACATATAAGGGATTATTTTGAATTATAACAGCAGATTTCAGAAATGAATCAAAACAAACAAAACCCATATTTTCTCAACCACTTAGTTGATAAAATATGCAACATACTTAAAATAACTATGATGTTTGAGAACAAAAAGCCACAGGTTAGATATACTTACAATGTTTCTGACATTCATTTTAGTTTGACTTCTTTCTAGAGTGTCTTTGTAAAAAATTCCACCAGGGTTAAACTGGGTAGCCCAGATAAACTTTTGGTGGTGAAACAGAGCATCCATCCCGATAATGCGGGCATTGTCCTCGATGTGAGTGAGCAGTTTGTGTCCATGGCTCTGGTTAAATGGATACAAAAAACTTCGGATTTCAGTATCATTAGCAATGTAGAGCACTCGATCTTCTGGTCCTGCCCGGTGAGTTAAGAGAGAAAACAAAATAAAATTTGCTAAATCCCATTTTGATTATTAGACAGCAGTTTAAGCACAGTACATACTAATACAGCTTAATACAGTTTGTAATCTTTGTACAATGAAGTCATTTGATCAAATTAGCATGTATGCAATGTAAGCAGAGCACACCAAAGTATGTTTGATATTAAACTTTAGGATCATACCTTTTGTAACACAGTTGCCATTTATCTCCTTATAATTTCGGTCACATGTGCACTTATAAGATCCTTTAGTGTTTGTGCAATAATGAGGACATGTGTCAAACTGCAGACACTCATTTATCTCTGGAAAAACAAAAACGACTCACTTATTTAGGAACAGGCTGCTTTGGAAAAGTTAAAAATATGAATAAAAAAATGTCATTTTATTCATCATTGATGAACACACAGAGATCATGGGTAGTTAATGACAAATACATTAAAGCACAAAACAGTGAGGCTAACATCACCCGTGGCTCTGGTCAGGAAATTATATGCATCAGCATGAAATAATAGTATGAAATCCATTCAACTTTTCTCCATGTTAAGTGGTGTCCTCAGCCGATTTGAGGAGAGGAAATTATACAAATGACTACATCTTTTTCGTCTTGTAGAGACAATAGATACCAGACAGCCATCAACGGAAATTATATGACATTGTGGTATTCATTCAGTCTTAACTTATCTTAACCTCGCTGATGTAGAAAAAGAAAGCATTAACTGTTACAATGGGAAAAATAAAAAAAAAATACTTTACCTTCACACTGGCCTGTCTTTTGGTTCCTCTTGAAGCCAGATTTGCACTGACATATAGCATTAGCATTTGTCTGGTTGCAAATGGCATCCTCTCCACACGGATTTGTTTTCTTTCCGCATACATCTCCACTGGAAACTACAAATAAAGACAGGACTTTGATTACGCTTCAGTCCTCTGCATCTAAGAAACCTGCTGTTTTTTTCTTTTGATGTGCCAAAGCCAAGAGGCCATTATTGTCTTTCAAATGGTACACAACACATTTCAAACATGGGCGTACATACATTACCATAAATTACAAAACATCACATTCAAAATGAAGATATTGATGAGCTTCCTGATGACTTCACGGTGACATTCGGTACTTTTCATCTTCTGATTGCTTCTTTGATCTGTATGATCAAGTCAACTGGTGCTGTACTTACAAGCCTTGCAGTCTTGCTCATCCGAGCCACCGTCACCGCAGTCACTGAAGAGGTCGCACTGCAGCTGGACTGGGATGCAGCGTTGGTTACTGCAGGTAAATTCTGTCTTCCCACAAGGCCGAGGTCTTCCGGCCACCACCTCTGCTTTAGTGCACATAGTGTCAGTTGAAAAGATGACAAAAACTCATAACTTTACCCATGTAGTACCAAATAATTAAGTGCAAATATGCTGCCTTTGGTTTCAAAAGATGACTTACTACTTTCTTTTCTTTCTTTGTTACTTGTGCCAGACGGGTAATTTTGTAAACAATACCTTCTTTCTGTATGTTTCAATGACTGTAATGTAATTACTCTAATCTATAACAGTGTGTTAAAATATAGCAGTATTCAAAATAAAGAATCTACATTATCACAGAGAAAGCTGTTTGCTCCTTTCTCAGCCAAAAAAACTGTTACTTTTTTTTTTAGGTCATCCATTTACTTGTATTCGTCACACAGTTTTCATCTTTCCTAGCAGAATGTAGGAAAAGAGACTGACATGCACTTCAAGCACAATGGAGAGAAGAAAAGGAAGGAACAAAATTAAGTGATAGAGAAGGTGGGCGGAGGGGACGACAGGATTTAGGTGAGATTGAAGGGATGGATGTGGGGAAGAAGCATGCAGCGGTGAGAGGTAATGGAGTGAGGTAAGAGACGAATGGATGAATCAATGGAATCAGAGAGGAAGATTGATGGAGGACAGGAGGAAAGAAAGAGTGAAGATGAGAAGTAGCAGTGATTTGTCCCTTCCTTTCCTGTCTGCACTGTGTGACCATTCACAGCGGACCTCTGGAAACACGTCAGGACACTTTAAGAGGGCCGGCAGCGGTTACGCCTTTGGGCATATCAGAGAAAGTAAAAAGCTATTTTTAACACAAAATTCAATTAAACAACTAAACAATGTTGAGTACACCAAATGTTGTTCAACGCAGGCTGTAAATCTTTCATTTACACAGACAGAGAGATACTCCACCCCCTGCCATCATTTTGTAAATGAACTCAAAGGTAATGATTTGGAGCATATGAGGTAAAATATTAGTATCAAGAGAAACCCCAAATCTGAGGACATGCTTTTGCAACATTTATCAACCTCAAGTTCAGAAAAAAATGTGAGGAGGGGCTGTTAGTAACAGTCTCTGGGATCATGAACTAAAAAGGACAGGGTTTTGTTCTTTAATTTCCTGTGTTCATCAAAAAGAAACCATGAGTGGTCATGGGTTACCACATTCTGTCCCAGCCCAAATTAATGTTAGAAGACTTTCTATCAGAGAGAAACAATATTTGCATCAGGGGAGCATAGCTATCAAATAATAGAGGTAAAATTCAGCACTTTGATTAATATAGTGGCAATAAGATTAACTGCATTTTCAGATAAAAATGAGCTTAGTCCAGATTTAGTATCAGATCTGTATTGGTGCATGCTGTGCTCACCACACTCTTCTTCATCTGAGTTGTCACCACAGTCATCCACTTTGTTGCAGACTTGGTCTGCGCGCAGACACACGTGATCATTTCTGCAACGGAATGGCCTTGTAGGAGGGCAGGGGAGTTTTGCTGGAGATGAAAAGACACAAAAAGCTAATGGATATGTCTTTCAAAAAAATAAGAAAAAAAACCTAAAGAAAAAAAAAAAAAAAAAACAACTGTATGAAGAGACAATGAAATACTTCCTCTCAGAAGTAGTGGCTTATAAAATATGCATCAATTGTCTTCAAAAGAACGTCTTGTGAGTGACAATTTTAAACCCACCACACATGTCTATGTCTTCGTCAGAGTTATCCCCACAGTCGTCCTTGCCGTCACACACCCACGTGTGGAGTTTGCATAACGTGTTGTTGCAAATGAATTCATCAGCCCGACAGAAGAAAGCTCCTGCAATTACACAAAAAGTCCCCTAGACTTTTAGCACTCTAAATTAAGTAGAAAAGTGCATTTAAGGTTGCACTCAAAAACTGTCAATGACAAGAGTACAATGGCAGATAATTTTACACAATGATCCAGGCTGTCCTGGATCATTTCATAAATTTCAGAATCTGTATCTGTCTTTCATCTCACCTCAAATCTCTCACTCTTATTTAATTTAAGAAAAAACTCTGCCTTGTGCGCTCTCAACTTCCTTGTCGGATATTATTCTCTGTTGTTCTGCGCCTTTGTATTAAAAGTTTTCACTGCTTCACATGACTTATTCATTTGACTTTTTAATGATAATATTTACAATGTAAAGAGTTGAGCTGACATAAGATTTTTCTTACCTTCAGGGGTCAAAAAGTGAAATATCAGAATTGAAAAGTGTACCACAACACATACTACTGACATACTCACATGAGGTCACACACTACCTACCCTGGCTGCAGTTTTCCTCATCACTGTGGTCCATGCAGTCCAACACGTCATCGCAGCGCCAGCGCCGAGGGATGCAGTGAGCACGATTCAGACAGAGAAACTCATCTTCTCTGCACTCCTTAACACAGCCAATCTGCCAGCAACGAATCATAGTAAATCACGAAAACAAGTGATGTTGTCAATCAGAGGAAGTGAAAACATGGAATCATTCATGTTTTAACTTTTGTTTATGTATTTCTGGACGAGCAGCTCCCTGCCACTGAACTACTGTACACTGAGAGGCTGCACTGCAGGAATGACAAATGCAGTTTCGGTTGCTTTTTTTGAATCATGTGAAGCCGCACTGACCTCATCTGAGCCATCCAGACAGTTGTCATGTCCATCACACCGCAGGCTGGCTGACACGCACCCTCCGCTGGCACACACATACTCGTTCACAGAACATGAAGGAACAACTAGAGAAGGGCAAAGTATATCAGTCAACAACCCACCTTTTCCCAACTATAAATCACACAGGTGAGACCTTTTCAGTTCCACTGGAAACTCCACATCAAGCTGAAGTATGTGGCTCTTGGTGTGAAATCACTGGAACTTCTTGCTTATAAATACAGTATGATGTTGTCCTGCAGGTCAAAGAGCTCATACTGTGTACTACCTGCTTTCACTGGTCAGCCTCCTAAGGACAGGGTGTCATTATAATGACTTCAACCAATTCCTACTACATTTATGTGACATCATAGTAAGGCCAGTGTTAAAAACAAAATGGATGCAATGCAATGAGGGCTTCTTTCTTTAAAATACAAACAAGGACCTAACCTCGAGAAGGGGATATTTTTATATTTGTCGTAAGTGTAGCTTTAATACTGTTCTCTGTTTAGGATAGCAATGACCCTAGACGGAGCAACACTGAATCTTTCATTGGCAAACACTCAGTGCCTTTTCAGAAACATTTTCATTGAGCAGTATATAATAAAAATTATATGAATTCTAATGGGACAAAAACACTGTGGAGAACACAAGTTTTAGAAACAGGCCCAGAACTACAACTGAGTAACAGAACAGATGTAAAGATTCTTTTAGAAACCACGGGACATAAATTCTGCACCTGTTCCCTGGCAGTTTTTCTCATCTTCGCCCATCTTGCAGTCCTCTTGTCCATCACACAGCCACTTCAGAGAGATGCAGAGGTTGTTGTTACACCGAAACTGGTCATCTTCACAGCGTGCCTCGCAGCTTTTCTGTAAACAAACGCAGTGAAAACGTAACATAAATACACTACAAAATCACTGTCATCTGCCACTGTCAGTCAACATTATTATACAGTGCACATTTCCTGTTAGAAGGAAACACTTGTGTGATATCCTGACTGGACTCTCAAACTCTTATCATCATGGATTATAAGTCTGTAAGTGGAGTGGGTGAGGAGTCCCTCATGTTTCCTGTAATATACTGGATATTTGTATTGTATAGTCTTTTAAAGTTGATTTGAGGTGCTTTATACCCTGGGGAACAGAGACTTTTTATAATCATGAACATTCCTATCCACTCCCCAAACATCAAGGAATTGAATTTAAACTAAGATTCAGTTTGAATATAACAAAATTATTTTTGTTATATGACATTATTTTTTCCTATTAAAAACTCTAACCACATCAGTAAATAAAAATTCTGTAATAATTAGAAATGGTGACACCATCAATTATAGTTTTTTTGGAGCAAAGCAACAAGAAATTTAAAAAAAGTAAAGTAAAAGTCATTAAAAAGGAAAAACATAAAAAGCTGTTCCAAATATGTAAACTTATGTGTTCCTTTGAAAGCTGACGGGAATAAAAGTTTATTGAATAAAGGTCCTTCAGTCTTTTAGTTTACTGGATGGTGGTGGAATAAGACAACCAAACTATTTCTCCTTGAGTACAGGACATCCTCACTCCTCAACACAGTAATCTTCTGTGCTCAGGAAAATATGAGCTTTTCAAACCATAACAGGGTAGACCATCTACCCCATGATGGCTGCTATGAAGTGCTAAATTTAATAATCACTGTGTATTATAATGCTGATTGAAAGGTAACTTTATTTCCTCAAACTATTTTCCTGCACTGACCCAGAAAGCTGGCAGCGGGGAGACACATAATAAAGGGTTAATTAGGGTTGCGCTGCTTTGCATGGAGAGGGATTATATATAAAATTGTTGTGCAAATGTTGAACAGAGCAATAAATTAACAAGAATAATGATTCGTAATAACAAGGCTTTGTCCTTGAATTATGCATTGCACTGCGTCATTACCACTGATGGGGCATTCTTTGTACGAATCCTGCAGTGCTAGATAAAGGCACATTTAAGTTAATTTATTCACATATTACAAGAGTGTAAAATTACAATGACAATTTGCAACGTTATAAATTGAGATATTCAAGCATATTTATGAACAAAACAAGCAGTCTTTGTTTTGCTGAAAGGCGTGGGGGATTGGGATTTTCATAAGCAAATAAACCCGAGGTATTTCATGGACTAATGTACTTGAAGGTACAATAACTCATCACAATGATATCTTCGATCCAGCATTGTTTTGGAATGTTGCAGCCACATCAGGGAGATTTGGATCAACACAATGAATTACTCCTAGAATGGGATTATTTTCTTGGCAAGTAGCATTTTACTTGTCCAAATTTATTTCCCTTTACAATATTTAATCTGATCTTAAGCTGCAACCTCAGATACTAAAACCCATTTCCAGGATTAGAGACTAAATTACAGTTTTCACTGCAAGTATATACTATCATTTACAAGTGTTAAGCAATTAGCGGTTGTTAAGCATAACTATGTTTAATTATATTGTCTTAGTTAATATTATAATTATTATATTAACCAATACCATCGCACTAAGGATATAACAGATTGATTGGCACATGTCAATATAAGTAGGTAAGATTGCTTTGCATGGTTTTAATAATGACAAAAATCAAAATGCCCGAAAAGGTAAAGTGGAGGAATGTTTGGTTTGAATCATTCTTCTTTTGGAGCTATCTTGAAGTGTATAGTATTTTATTCTTGATTTACTGTCTGGCTAATATCTGTGTCCCATTAGCAGAACGTGTACACATATCTCAAATACTGGCCTCATCTGAGTTATCCAGGCAGTCATAGTCTCCATCACAGCGGAATCGAGAGGAGATACAGTCTCCGTTAGCGCAGGCAAAGTCCTTGTGGTTGCAGGTGACTGGCTCTAAGATGAGAAGAACACAACAAGATTCAAAATCAAGCCAAACAGACTCTGTCTTTCCAGTGTGTTACAGAACAAACATACATCCCCTGATGCAGACATCAGCCAAATGTTCTGTGTTTAGAATTACTAATGCTAATGCCTTGGCAAAACCATCGTTTTTGCTAATTAGAGTAATTTTGTATTAGAAGTGTAGAAACTGGCAATGCTGATCAAGATGTAAATACATTCATTGCTCTCATGACGGTGGAGGCAATACGCTCTGAAGCCAAAACTCTTGTATCTGCCATTTAGTGCAAGTCTGTCCCTGAGGACAATATTAGGGTGCAGCTAAACAGCTGCATCAGATCCACTGTCTGGGCCCTCCCCTTGTTATCATGGACTGTTAGCTAACGCAGGGTGTGTGTTATGAGTTGTGCTGCAACAGAGACTCCCAGCAGGCATTGCAGCAAAATCTGATTTGCAGCCTCTCCACTGTCTGCTGGTCCACCTGCTTAATTCTCTGCCATCCAACACTTGACTGGCTTTTATTTGCATTTTAAGTGACATTAATAGGTATAGGGAATAAGCATCTAATAACTCAGGTGAACAAAGCACACTCAGCAAAAACACACAGGAGGCTCGCACATACTCATATGATGTACAGGCAAACAATTCCAGTCACACATACATGCACATAGACACCCACATGCAAGGACGTGAATGCACAAAAGATATGATATTTAATGAGGTGGGTTGCAGAGTCATTTCATGAGTAAATAAAAGTTTTCTTCTAAAAGTGATGGTGAATATCTAAACAGAAGGGAATACGAACTTGGTTAATTACAGAGAAGAGATGATATCAAGAGCTCAGGCGTCTGAACCTTGCATTATTCTCAGAGAAACAGCACAGATAATAAGAGTGTGCTTTGAAAAGAGAGTTGAGCCTGGCTGACTCGATAGTGGGAAACATTACCCAGAGTGTACAGGCACAAAAGGTGTGTGTTTGTATGTGGAAGTGAGACAGAGAAAGATGTGGTTTTGACGGTGGGAGGGGCACTCAGGTGTCTTCAGAGAAGTCCAATTCTTCCCCGGCTAAGTGTGTGTAGAACGTCAGTAGTCTATGTGAATGAACAAACTGAGCTGACAGAAAGGGAAGGAGTCAGGTACTCACTGCAGTTCTCCTCGTCTGAGTTGTCTCCACAGTCATTCTGGCTGTCACACCTCCAGTGGTCTGGGATGCAGTTGTTATTCTCGCAGCGGAATTCATGAGGTCCGCAGGTCTTTTCATCTTTTTCATCAGGAGCAAACAAACACGAAGATGAAAATGGCTTCAAAGAGCATGAATATTAATGGTGTGCTAGCTATCATATTTTCTACGCGTAATCATCGTTTCCTCAGGGTTTCCCTGAGCAACTCTGACACTGAGTTCAAAACACAGTATGCACTCTAGAGGCTAACACACCGTAAGATGAAATACCTGACTGTGCTACCAATCATCCTCAACTGAATTTGTGACAGGAAGTTGGCAAAATTGAACTTTCTTCAAGAAAACATCCAAGAGAATTTCAGAACACAACAAATGCTGAAGATTTGATTTGGGCTTCGTTATATAACAAACCCAAACTGTATTTCTGTTTCAGTGTCTTGTCAGTGCTAACAAGTACCAGGGCCGAATATGACAGTGACGGGTTGATATTTTAAATGCCATCTCTTTCCAACAATGACAGCAGCTTAGTTCCTGGTCTAGAAATCAGCTCACCACTTCTCTGTCTTGAATACCGGTCATATACCAGTTTTTATAGCAGGTATGATTTAAAATACAAATGGGTATTCAGTGACAGATATCACATTTTTTCTTTAAATAACATGTGAGTGCAATATTTTCTTAACAAGACCAGATGGGTTTGGCCTATTTTTTTTTTTAATGCCCATATGCCCACTTTTGTTAACACTTCTCCACTGCAAGAGACCACTCAAGGTTGTACAGTGAAAGATGTATTCTTGTGATAAGAAAAGCTCAGAAAATCTCTAGATTGCAAACGGTGAACAAAAAAACGGAAGAAAATATTCCAGGTAATATCATTAAAACATTCACATAATGAGTCCTAATGATCTTATAATATATTCTATATTATATACAAAGTGGTTTCAAGAAAAAACTCAAGATGGCAATGCTTCCTACTCAAAATGTCAAGCCTGATTATCAGACTGAAAAATTCGAACATGAGAGCAATAATTCAGAGGTGCAGTAAATGTAAAGATGAGAGCATATGAGAGTTTACCTGTGTTTTGACTCTAGTTATATAGTCTTTATGCTGTTTGAACTGGGATTTTGGTGTGTGTGCCAACAGTGGTTTGCTTTAGAAGGCTTTAAGTATTTCAGTCTTTTCTATTCCAGTGTTAAACATCAATGGCCAAAGTTAGAATTACCCTGAATATCTGCATTTGTTTCAGAAAGAACAGATGCTTTGATATTTACTCCAATAATAGTTCCTCTGAATGGGTTTTCAAAGTCAAACTGAGAGCTTCTTTTTAAAAAGTCATTTCAATGCAGACATCATCAGGGATAATGGCCAAGGTAATGCTGTTATCAGTTAGGCAAGAGATGCGTCAAAAGAGGAGGGTGGCAGATTCTGCCTGGATCTCTTTCCAACATGACAGCAGGAGGAGAGAATCAGGAGGGAAAGCTGAGTGGAGCAGCGGAGGACACAAGGCAGCAATTCATTAGGAAGCAGCTCAGTCACTTACAGCATATAAAAGATGTGACACAGGGAAAAAAAAAAGAAGAAAAAAAAAAAAAATTTTTTTCCTGCCAAGTCAGACCTCATTATGGTGCTAACAAGCAAAACTTCCTTAAACAGTCTGGGGTAATTCAAAGTGAAAATAAAATAGCTATAGTAGCATTATCTGTTTTGTGTGCTCTGAAGCAGTGAGAACTTTTTAAGTGATGAATTATCCAATGACACTGACAAACACTGCAGATAATACAGTTTGAGGTGCTAAAGTCAAACATCAGTAAACTACACAAAGTGAGATAAACATTTACTCAATATTACATCAGAGTCTTCTCAAGTTAACTGACATTAAAAAAGAAGCAAAACGTCCACATGAAACCAGCCTAAAATTACAAAGGAATTAATTAAGAGGAGGTGTGAGGCATCAAACATCAAAGAATGAACGCTCTTTTAATATAATATAATTAATAATATAATATAATATTCAAATTGCAATACTGTGCAAGTATATCAACAACAGAAGTTCTTCCAATGTCAAACATATGAAGCAGCAATGTCTTTTCGAAACACACACACACAGATGATTTGTTCCATGCCTGTGCATGCGTGCATATATCTGTTTGGTAGTAGGTACAAATTACCTCTTATAACCCCCCCGGGCTTGGTGGCCAAAACAGTCTGATTTTTTCACACTGTCATTTTCTGCCATCAAAGACATTTCTGCCTGCAACTGTTCAGCAATGTTGTATGAGTGGCATTTTCCATTTGTGTCCCTGAATGTGTGCTGCAGTTTTTTTCCCCCCATCTGTTTTATGTACCTGTAGGACTCCACTTTTCTATGCTCATTCTCAACATGTCTCAGTTTGTATAAAATCCTCTCACTTCAGTTGTGTTCCTGCATGACTCCGCGAGAATGGGGTAGAGGCATTTGGTCACAGCGCAGTGACAGCATATTCATTTTAACGCTACAGTGCCAAATTAACAACAATAATAAAGTTGCCTTTTGTAATTTATTCCATGTTTATTATTCAAGTGGAATACTAAACTTCAATAGCTAATAAACAGCTTGATGATAAGGGTCAATTCTCAAAAGCAGAAACTAAAATCTGTCCTCTAGTAGATGAGTCCTAGACTAGTGCTTTGGTTTGAGATATTTCAACACTTTGACTTTATTAAGTCAGAGCCAGACATTTAGAGACAAAAGGGGGTGCAATAAATGAAAGAGACTCAATACAAGCACAACATGGCCAACAGGCAGCTGACAGCTTGCGTCGTCTTTCATGATTGAAGATATATTTGATCTCTGGAAACTTCAGAAGGAATGCTTTTATCAAGTTTATTTCATTTGAAACAGGGCGGTGAAAGTGGTCCAACTGCTTATTTCAGCTGTATGTGGAAAAACTTTACAAATCATTGCATTACTGTGAAGTCGTCTTGGTCTGACAACCCTGGCTGTTTACAGAGGCAAGTATAATCCTGGTGTGCAGTATTAAAAATTCTCTAATGAAGAAAAAAAAGTTTCTATGGTTGTTTAATTGAATTAGTAAAGGTGGTGACCTAAAGCTTGTGGTGTTGAGGAGAAACTCAGTTTGATTATATGTGTGTCCATATTTGAATACTGACAGCTGCTAAAAGTTTCAGGCAAACTGGGATCATATTGCTGAGCTCTTGTTGAAAAAGGGACAGCTGTCCTTCATGGCATTTTCTTGCAGCAGAATCAGATAGGTGGTGAGGACAAGTAGTGAGACTGAATCAGACCGGAGTGAAGCCAAGTGTAAAATTAATTCAGATTTAATCAGATTCTTCCCACTTTAACTGAAAAATAAGTGAAGTGGTGGTGTGATTTATGGTCAAGTGGGCTTCCACAACTCACCGCAATTAGCCTCGTCTGACCCGTCTGCACAGTCTGGGTCCTCATCACAAACCCAGAGTTTGGAGATGCAGTGCATGGAGGCCTTGCACTGGAACTGGTCTGGGGAGCAGGTGCTTTCGGCTGTAAGCAGAGAAACAGGTAGTGTGTATGTGGGCAAAAGAAGAAGATAATCAATATCATCGTCCTGGAAGAAATCTGGATTTGAGAAATAACTATAGTGATATAAGAATCACACTTACACATCTTCCTTATATACCATTTCAGTTTTTTATTAAAGCATAGCTGCATTAGTTGCTTGTTATAAAATCTAACATCGTTTAAGATAGCATTTTAATTTCACTAGCGCAGTGCTCATTACAAAAGTGCATTCAAAACCACATCCAATCATCGTGGAAGTCTAAGGGTGAAGTAATTAGCTTCACTTTAATTAAAGAGTTTTTTTCCCCTCTCTCTTTCTCCTCCTGAATTTCTTGCATTCTCTCCCCCCACTCTCACCCCTCTTGCAATCACATGCAAGACAAATGCAGCAGTCTGAAAGACTTGAATGGGGTGTGATATTCTGATGAGTTACATCATAGCAGAGAAAATCTGTTCTTACCCTCTCCGTCATTCAATATCTAATCCCTTTTCACAGGAACAGGCCATAACAAGGGTTGCCTTTGACCATACCTAATGACGACTATGTAATGATGATAGCATCATATAGTCTGTCCAAGCATAGAAATAAATTACCCATGCAAAAAAAAAAGCCAATTAAAGTGATTTTATTAAACCACTAGATTACGCCATGAAACAAAAAAATATTTAAACCCTTAAAATAGTGACTTTTATCTAGGTTTTTGCTGCAATGTTGGGACTTACTGATGAAATGGGGGTATATTTATAGGCTACCCAGTCTAAAAGCTCAGTAAAGCGATTTCTAAGACAATGAGTCTGAAAAGTAATAATGCAGGGCCTTACGGCAGTCTGTCTCATCCTCTCCATCACCACAGTCATCCTGACCATTGCAGCGCAGGTTAAGAGGGATGCATTTCTGTTTCCTGGTGCACTTGAACTGGCCTGACAGACAGATGTAAGTTTCTAAAAGAGAAAATGGGCAGGGGCAGAATGAGGTTGCATTAATAAGAAATGTTAGGAGTCCAAACAAAGCAATGCAGTTATACTACTAGTACTGATTGATTCAACAAATTCAACCTAAAATATTTATTTTTTTATTATTACTTATTATATTTATTATTTATGAAGGTTTGTGCATGTACTTAACAGTAAATGTTAAAGATTTTGTAAACACAATGCAAATGAAGCATTCGACATTTACCGTTGAAGAAGACACTTGACACAAGACACAAGAATGCAGATAATAATTATTCTCAATATTGGAAAATCTACTTTATGAATGTTTTTTTTTTCAATAAATCAATTGTTTACACTATGAATGTTCACAAACAGTGAAAATGTGATGCACATCAAGTTCTGAAACCCCAAGGTGATATCCCTTAAATTGCTTGCTTCGGTTGACAAATAACCCCCAAATATTTTTAAATTACATAAATATAAAATAAAGAAAAAAGAATTAATTCTTTAATTCTCACATTTGAGAGGCTGGGAGCAGCAAAAAAATGGCATTTGTGCATGATAAATTATTCAAAAAAAATGAATCAATTTTCAGAACTTTAAATGATTAATTTGCTCTTAATCAACTAATGAATTCATTGACTAATTGTTTTTAAAATTAAAAAAAGATATTCAGAAATGGCACAGCAATCAGAATCAGAAGCACTAAATGACACATCATTAAAAAAAACAGTAAGATTTTCAAATAAAGAAGTAATAATTGGTCCATCTTTACCGCAGTTAGCTTCATCTGAGTTGTCACCACAGTCGTTCTCTCCATCACAAATGAACGGAACTAATGGAATGAGCATTGACTAATTGTTTTTAAAATTAAGCTAAAAAGATATGAAAACAGAAATTTTCCAGGCTCTTACAGACATTGATGAATTAAAAAGATATTCAGAAAGAAGCAACTGTAAATGACACATCATTAAAAAAAACAGTAAAAGATTTTCAAATAAAGAAGTAATAATTGGTCCATCTTTACCGCAGTTAGCTTCATCTGAGTTGTCACCACAGTCGTTCTCTCCATCACAAATGAACGGAGGAAGAGCACAAAGGCCAGTACCACACTGAAAACGCCCAGGCTGACATTTGAATTCCGCTGTTGAAAAGAAAATCACAACTGTGAGGCTATATACTGTCATAGCTCAGTCCAAATCATTGTGTAAAAGACTTTCAGTGCTATTAAATGCTAAACATGTAAACAACAGCCACAACAAAAAAAAAAAAGTAAGTAAATAAGCAGCACAGACAGAAACACAAGCTCCTTCACTTCCACTTCATTTCTAATATCCCTTAGAGCTCACCAAAGTGGGAGTTGACTTCTTCTGATCTAGTGCTATTTTAAAGCCAACCTTGGAATAACATGGCACTCACGGCAGTCAGCAGGTTCGTCTGATCCATCCCCACAGTCATCCACTGTGTCACATTTCCACCAGAAAGGGATACACTCATCTGTCCCACAGCGAAACTATTAGTACCAGAGAAAAATATTATAAAAAAAAAAAATCTCAATTTGAAGTCAACATGAATACCCAACTCTTCCTTTCAGATTCAACATTTTTCAAAGCTAAAGTCAAAATCAATACACAGCCATTTCCTAGGACCTACAGTAGATGTCAGAAGACGAAAGCATGTGGGAGAAAAACTATTTGCCCTTAAGGGGAAAAGTACTGATCAGGGAAAAACAGTAACAGCATGGTCAAACTAAACTTGAAGTGGGAAGGAAGAGAAATGTAGCCGACCTGACTGGAGGTGCAGTTGGAAAGGCAGGTCTTATTGTCAGCCGCCAAGTAAAAATTTGTGGGACAGGCACATTTGTGTTCCCCGCCGGGGGATAGAAGACACAGGTGGCTGCATCCTCCGTTTGCAATCTGACACTGATGCTTGGGTACTGTACAGGACAGAAGTACACAACTGAGTTCAAACTGTATTAGGTAAACCATTTCCTTCTTAAAACTACAAACTCGGCATGGGAGGGTGGAGTGAACATGGGTGCCAGATGGACTTCATACCTTCGGGCTGGCGCAGGGAGTGGTAGACCTTGATGGATTTGATGGCTTGCCAGGAGTTGAGGAGCTCCATCCCTTGAGCGCCGGTTGTCTTGTGAGCACGTCGTAGTGATTTGGACTTCCCATCCGTCCAATAGACAAAGTCCTCGAACAAAGTCAGGGCCATTACCCCTTGGATGTGGTCATAAGACACTGCAGAGGGACAAATGGCCACGGCAAGCTTCAATTAAATGCTTCAATTAAATGATTTTTTATTCCATTTAGCAATCAGGAAGCTGTCAATTGTGTGGTGCTTGCAGTACAACACCAGCTTTGACTATAAATATGACATTTAATGTCATAAACAGTAGCAATATTGACACAGTCACACATTTAAATGATGGTACATTCACTGTCATCCATCCATAAACTATGGCTGTTAGAATTTAACTTGTTTCCAGTCTAAGTTGCAACTAGCTCCACCCTATACAATTACAATATGGGATGTATCAATCTTCTCATCTAACTTTCAGAAAGAAAATAAGTGAGCGTACTTCCCAAAATGTCAAAGTATTCCTTTCAAAGGGAAAACACCTTACTCTTACCTTTGCGTCTTTGGGTGCCATCCATGTTGGCAAGCAGGATGTGGTTGTCGTCTGCCCAATAGAGCCTCTTGTTGGTATAATCGATAGTGAGAGCAGTGGGGCTATAGATCTCTGTGTCAATGATAACTGTTTGACCTCGGCCATCCATGCCAATACGCCCAATGAGAGGGGAATCACAGCAGTCTACCCAGAACACGTACCTAGTCAGGAGTATAGCACAGTTCAAAGGATCATGTACTACAGTGTACTACAGTGAGAAAAGAATAAAAATGAGTCCTAAAAAAAAAAAAGAATTCCTCAAATGAGAGATGGATCTCACAGTTCCCAGGTTAAGCTGCTGAAAAGAGTAACGCTATCCCTGTTCCTCCACAAAACACACACACACAACACAAGTATTTACAGTACAGTACTGATAACATGCTTACCCTGCCTGAGGGTCCAGAGCTAGATCCGTAGGATTCTTGAGGCCAGAACTGATCAAAATGGTAGGGTAGAGGCCATTGGCTTTGGATACTTCCAGTGTTTTCCTTTCTGCATCACACCAGTACAGATTTTTTCCTATCCAATCCACTGCTAAAGCACTGGGCACAGCTGTTTTGTGGACTACCTGGTAACACAAGGAGAGGAGGATCAGTTCTCATAAGGAGATTTGTCTATTGCATATCTTAGACTTGCTTTGAATGAACCAATTAATGAATGTAATTATAGTATACTATTAAAGTATACTACTAAACAGATAAGAATTTATGATATAGATGGCATTTAAGCAAAGCGGTCTCTTTAGTTTACCACCGACAAACACAAGAGCATGTACAAGGGATAGGTCTTCTCTGACAAACAGGAGCTACTTATTTTAACCCAGACAGAAATAAAACATACATCTGAATCACTCAGAACCAATTTTTATGTCCCACAGAAATCCATCTAGAGACATGAGGGTGCTCAGTGAGACATGATCTGCTCCTCCATCAAAACAAAGTGCTTCTATTTTTTTAGCCACATGACAAACAAGTCCTATTCATATACAGAACAGAAATTTACATTCTTGTGATGAGTTAGACAGATTTGTTGGAGATCTTCCTTTGTAGCACAAAGCTGTTAAAGTGTACCACAGGTTGATCATTAATGTCCATAACTGCAGACTAGATGCTGAGTTGTTTCTAAATGCTGATGTTTCTATGTGCCATGTGCCACATACTGTTCAAAACACTGTCAGATGAGATTAAAATTGGCTTGCAAAGACACATGATGTTTTTCTAGTTTTACATATCAGTATGTGCAGACACCAATAGTTTATTTGTGCAGATTTGTGCACTGACAGAATAGGGAAGGCCTGTTTGAGCTCCTTACACATTGCAATAATAGACAGCTCTGGTTATAAGATTGTTGTCCTTGTTGGAGTTCAGGATTCTGGTGTTGTCTGCTGTACTCTAAATTATTTCAACTGGATTCAGTGTCAAGGAGTTTAGTGCGAGTCTGGTGTGAAGAAAAGCACTTTACTTTGTGCACTTATTTTGTCAGTTTGAGGAGCTGTGCCTAAAGACTTCACAAATTAATTAAGGTACCAATGTAGTTTGACCCATGCAAAATTATGCATAGCACATTTCTCAAATTACAGACTACAGATGGAGTGCACAAATCATTCTTGCTGTTGTATGGCAGCTACAGTGGTGGCTGACATTAGTAAGAACATAATCTATTTCAGCACAGATTTGTAGTGACTGTTAATCACACTAAAATTGTATTTTGATGTGCATTTAAAATGGAAAAAGGTCCTAATATATATCAGCTGAAAAAGCTGAAGTCGATGTGCATTAACAGTTTTTTGTGATTTTGAAGAGGCTTGTACGCCTCCACCAGCTAAAGCCATAAAATTTGCTCTTTGCACTTGTGTGTGCAATCTGAGATGGTTTGACCGGGTGAATACGCAGATGCAGATTTTATGTTAATGTGATTATCAGAATTGCACTGCACTGCCTGACCTGTGTAAACGCATCCTAGGCTGCACCACTTGATCTACCTTAGTGCAATTACAAAACAGGTGAAAACACATAAAAATGGCAATGTAGGACTGTCTATGTGATATATATATATATATATATATATATATATATATATATATATATCAGAAAATGTTTGCTGATTTTCCAAAATGTCCCCTGAATATTTATTGACTGTGTACATACAAGTATTGTGATAAAAGCAGGCAGTGAGGGGTAGAGGGCATCAGATCATCTCACTGTGCTAATCTCAGTAAGAGATTTGGTTAGAATATAAGTAAAGGTATTTAAACAATGTCAACAAAATCTTGGTACTATCTAAGAACTCCATCAATATCCCTAACATAGTCTAGCTTTGAGTTTTGTAAAAGTTGTTTTCAAAATAAACTATCATCATGCCAGCTGGCAGATAAAGCCAGTCCCTTTAAACCCTAAACTCCTTTTACATAAAACAAAGCAAAAACAAAGCAAGTACCACCCTTGCAATCTGTCTTTAAGGAACATGATGTGCTTTGAGCCTTTCCTGTCACCATTTTCAAGAAAATATATTGTTCTGGCAAAAGACTGGACTGTCCCCTAAGCAGTAATTTGAACCAAACTTAAGTGTTACTCAGTGTGAAGTATTTCCCATCAAAACCGTCTCCTCAGGCAAAAAAAAAGAGTTGATACTCATTACACAAAGTCCCTCTGATTCACTTTACCCATAGCGTCTCACTGTCTTGATCAAAAGGATTACTCTACATGGAACTGAAGGTTAACTTGTGAACAATGTCAACATTTGAATATGGCTCACTGAAACATAAAGGCCAGATAAATCCAGAGAAAGTTTGATTTATGCTGTCGCAGAAAGTGTTCTCACCTTGGGCTGACACATACATCTCTATCAGCAATTTAAGGTAAAACATGTTAATACAGACCTGAAATGTATTTCAGAAGACTCAAAGGTACTTCATCATTTGATTAACCCTAGAACACTAACGTATCAGTTAGTAGTGACCATCTCTAACGTTGGGTATATTTTACCTAATATAAGAAATACTTCTCATCAAAATATATATTCAACAATACATACATTGTTTTCCCATCTCTATGCAACGTCTGATAAAAAAAAGGTATCATGGGGGACCCTATAAAAACTATAAAGACTACAATCGCGTGGGTGAAAATCACCCGACGTTAGTGTTCTAGGGTTAATGTAAAGTATTTTTTGATTAAAAAATTTCCCATTTTCACTTTCACTGTTTAAAAATGATAGCATAGGACCAAGGATGGACATAGAAAAAATACCATAAAGCATTCAAGGTAATTCCAGTTACATAAGGCAAAAATGACTGCTACATCTTAATTTATGGGATGAAACCATTCATAGAAAATACAAAATACCTGCTGTGACAAAAGTGACCGTGTGGCTAGACGTGTAACTACAAAATTCTTTAAAGTTTCAGCACACAGAGCACAGTGCAGGAACAGTTTGATCTTACAAACAGATTAAATAATCTAAATAAAATTAACTTTGATGGTTTTATTTAAACCATATAATTCAATTAATCTCTGCCGTGGTCAGATGAATTTCCCATCTTGGCAAAAAAAAAAAAACAACTCCACAGAAATACTCTCTGATCCCAAATCTTTTCTTCATCAAATGACGAGCCTCTACCAGTATTGGATATCACTGATTCTTTTAATTAACCCAATGTGAGAAGCTCTCCGATCTGTGTCTCAGACAGTTTGTCCTCTTGCTAAGCTGTGGCAGTGGCTCAAACAGAGACTGTGGAAGTAATTGAGCTGAATGAGCCTAATGCCCCCCAACACCAATGCTAATGAGATGTGGGATGGGGGCCCAGCAGGTGCTTTGCTGACGTCCCAGTGTCCCCAGTGTCTGGGCTCCAGTCCCATGACCCAGACAAACCTCGGTGATTACACTAGAGAGCACCATTGTATCATTAGGCTTGTTACATTTATCTGAAAACCACTGGTGATATTCCCATTAACACTTAAACACATTCATTGTTGTTAAGCTTATAGGCCATTCGCTTTGGAGAGAACAAATCCATTATGTTTACTGTATTAAAGAATAGAGGGTGGCCATCATCAGCTGAGCAGTGATAACGAGTCACCTGAAGAACATACTTAGTTTTCCAAACCCAAACAGACAACTTAGCCTGACAATAGAAAGGCTTATTGTTCAAAAGCTGTATTTCTTTTATAAAAAAGAAATACTGAAAGGAGCAAGGAAAGATTATTAAATACAAGTTTGATAGAGAGCAAGCACAGAAAGCCAATGAATGTTGGCTAAAGTGGCACAAGGCACCATATGGCATGCAGTCACAACAATTAAACCCTGTGGTACCTTAAGGTCACTCCCATTGAGGCGCATTCTGTTGATCTTTCGACCACTTGGCCTTGTTGAGTCCACCCAATAGATGAATTCCTTCTTGTAGTCAAAATCTATGTGGATGATGTTGTTGAGACCCTGAGAATACAGAGGAGTGAGAGCACAGTTTATAAAAATGTAATTTTTAATTTTAATGAATACTAAACAATAATGGATCTTGACTTTTCTGTTAGGGTGAAAAAATATCAGGGGACACTTTCATTGGCAGCAAAGGTGAACAAAACACATTAATGATGAGATTAGTATTTATCCCTCAAGTTACTTTGCAGATTTTGCAAATTTAGTACACTTAAAACTGTGCCTGAATGTATCATGTGTAGGAATGAAGCTACTGTGCTAACATACTGCCTTCGCTACAACAAAACTGTGTCAAACAGAAAAAGAAAAAAAAGATAAAAATCAATCCTGTATGGTTATTTCTAATAAATTATTAGAGATGCCCACTGATGGACATACCAACAGATTTAGAAATATATAAAAACAAGCTCAACTTCTACAGTATCTATATGAGACGTGTTATTTACTGTACAAGCAATGTTGATTTAGGCAGTTTCCCATAGGTTCCAAAGTTCTCAGCTATACAAAGCATTTGAAGAGCTCAAATGCTGTGAAGTCAAAGTCCTATCAAAGCTGAAGAGTGAGGTACTTCCCTACTCTGTCATGCTCACAGAGCCGTACTGTCAGTCAGACAGAGCTGCTCACCAAACAAGTGCCCCCACCTTGGTGTCTGGCACCGTGGGTGCCGAGAAAAGGTGTCAGATAATCTGACAAGCGAAATGAGACATCTTCATCAGATCATCAACACCCTTACAGACAGGCGCCAAATTGTCCTGGGGGAACCCTTCTCCACTCCAAACATGAGCTATGGAGATGAAACCTGCATGTCCCTTTTATCAGTGCCTCTATCCAGAAATACCTTTCACATTCATATTCCCTGTAGACAGTATAGTACACCAACCAACAACAAAATGAGTCATAAGCTTGTAACAATAAATTCTGAAAATGAAAATTTAAAAAAGCGTGTGCATACATATTTTTCAAACACTGCGAGTACTCATATCACTCGATATCACTGTAAATATACTCATGATCGATGAAAACACGTCTGACATTAAAACCTTAGGGCAGTGGATGCAGTCAAGTTAGTTTGTCAATCGACTTTTCTTTGCTCAGGCTTTTGGCTACAAACCCAAACTTTAAATACAATGTTTTCTATACTAACAGCCACCAATGTAATTGCTAGAAATTATTGAACCCGGTGTTTCATATTTATCCACGGTGAAAATTAGAACTAGGGAGGGAAACATAAGCGGAGCAGCTCAAAAACACACTGATTGGAATTTAGCAAAGTGTTAGCAGAGTGATACAGTAATATCCAGAGTCACTGTGTTTGTGGTGGGAAGACACATTGATGCTAATAGCAAAAGCGATGCATAAGGATGAACATTGGGCCATTTTACATAATATCATCCATGTATAATCTGAACAGGATATGTAATGGTGTGGTTAAGTGATATGAGGTCAGTGAAGTATCCACCACCACTTAGCAAAGCAATGTACACATTTCCCTCTCTAGCTTCCATTAACGCTTACAAGCAGTGATTAAAGTGAGTTGTGGCTGATGAGAACTCCGATACAGACAGTAGAGTACATCGAGTCAAAAGGTTAATATAACTGCGAAAGGAGATCGTGGGACACCCATAGGTTGATTTACAGTAAATCATAGCCAACCATTTGTGTTAATCAACAGTCAGTTTCAAGCATTGCCCGGAGCAGCTGTGATTGAAATAGCTTTTCCATTGGGTCCTCGATAGGGTGATTTTGTTCTCTGCCAATCAAAATGGCCAGTTTCCTCTGCACATTTTGTGGGGTATACGAAATCATGGCAGTAAGTATCAGTGGGCAGCACGTTTAAACAATATTTTACAGAGGTGGGGTGATATTTTAAGGTTTAATCATAAACTCATAAACTTTAATCATAAAATAACTGGAGTACACTCACATACAGTAATGCTGAACAGATTTAACTGATGCAATCACTTGCATCATCTTTTGATGCTCTCTGCAAATGAACTATTTCCTCTCATTGTGTAGCAGGTGAATAAAAGCCTTGTTTCCACCAAGCAGTTCAGTTAGTTACTCATTAGATTGCTTATTTTCACCTTTCCAACAGTTCCAACAATTTCCAGTGGATCGTGCCAACAGAACCAATCCGTTCCATTCCCACCCAGCACAATGACACGGTACTTTAAGGTGGGGCTTGAAACACTGTTGTCCATTGATCAGTCAACAGAACTGTCACACTACTTAAGTGCATAGGTTTAGAGGTGGCAGAGCACACAAGAACAGCTCTCAGCAATTTTCACCAATTGAAGAAACAGAATATTCTCAGTTTGTGCAATGCAGTTGAAATTCCTAAACATTTAAGCGCTTGAAGATCCAATCATCACTAAAGCATATTTCATGTAAGAGAGCCAATAAAAACAAAGTTGCCTTATTAACATTTCAGGATTCTGAAATGTTGATTCATGACGTCAACTCGAGAAACATGCAAGAAAACGATCCACCTTAAAAGTTACCAGTACCTGCCAGTGTAGCCTTTGATCAGCGCAGTGTATTAAATAACCCTTTTTTTCTAGTCTACAGCTTGCTAACATCAACTTGTAAAGATGAAAAAGCAGCCAAGCATCTTTCGATTTTAGAAGTTTTTGTATTTTTTCCTCAGAACAGATGTTTTGAATCTAACTTCATGCCATGAAATCAACTGCTTAACGTTACATGGTTGATGTGCTATAACCAGAATAGTGTCTGTGCTGGAAACAGATCTCGGGTTTAGCTAATTTTGGGAAAAGGTATTATACTAAAGTGTTTAATGAAAACATGGTGATAGTTACAGTGTCACTGAAAAGTGTTTTTAAAACAAGAGTCATCTAAACCCCTGGGTACAAGAGGCTGGGGAGATTCATAATTAAATGCAAAAAGGGGACAAGATGTTGATGTCTCTTAGCAGAATGTCAGTCTAATAATGGAAAACACTCGTGCTCTACCCTATGAAAATTTCACTTCAGGGACAATGGCAGTCATTTACCTGTTTCAAGATGGTGTAATTTGAACCATCCACACTCAGCTTCCGGATCTCATGGTGGTCTGCCATAATGAGAAATGGCTCTTCAGCTGAAATGAGGAACATGCAGCATTAGAGGAACGGTGGGACACTGGGCCAGTGAATTTCTGCAAGTTGAGAGGTCAAAAATTAGCCTGACCCGACAGAGCTTTGCATGTATTGGGGTTGCGCTCCAAAGCTTCATAGCCATCCACACACAGGCACTTGTAGGAGCCGTAGGTGTTGATGCAGCGCTGGCTACAAGGAAGCGTGGTGGAGCATTCGTCAACATCCACACACGTCTTTCCATCATCCTTCAGGTGGAAACCAGGCCAGCATTTACACTGATGACACACAAACACACTCTCCCACTGAGCTATGACAAGGTGAATTATAAAACAAATGCAGCTTCAAACAACAAACTGAACTGTTTGAAAATACTAAAGATTTAACTTATTTCTTTATTCAATGCAACATTGTGGCCTTGTTATTTAAGCAGTGCACGGCACATTTATAATACTTGATCAGCCCATCGGAAAATATATTTCAGACCACAGTTCCTTTTTCAGGTCAGCTGTGAAAATGTATCAAAACCTAGCATCTAACACATATTACGACATCAAAGCCATGATATAGACATACTGTATCATCTCTAAAGATTTCCATTGCACTTCAGTGACCAGAGCCCCCCAAAAATAACTCAAAGTGCTTGTATCAGCTGCTCTGGACCCACTGCAAATCCCTTTCTTATCCAAAGTTATAACCTGGAAGGCCTTTCTGCTGATCTCCCCTGTTCAGGCCACAAACGGATGAGCTATGGGTCTGCATTGATGTGCTCTCTGCCGCTGCCATGACAGGGAAGAGCAGTTTTCTGTGCTTTCAGCCACTTTTTTTGATGTGGTGAGTCTTAAGGAAGAGTAGGAGGGGTATATCCAGGGAAAAGGGAAAACTGCTGCAGTCTGACAACAGTGATGGCCGCCGAAACACTCCAGAGGACGTGGCCTTGACCTGGAATTCAACCCCAGCGTCACATGCCAACAACTGTCCAGCACAGTGAGGGAGCACAGGCAGTTGTTGGCATATCATTGAACTCTCCTTACAACAAGGTTATTCAAAAATGAGAGATTAAATGTATGTATGCCCCCACCCATCTTTAGCTATTTAATGATGTGCAAAGTTGGGCTTGATTCATTATCGGTCATTCATCATTCATGTCCACACTGTTATTAATATAAGCTCCACATTTACCTGCTATTAATAATGTAAGTGATTAGTCAGTGAAGCTGCTTTTAGCTTTTGTAAATGCATCAGGCTTTATAGACCAGCTGTAGCCTGCAAGTAGCTTAGCTAGGAATGCACCTCCTCCAACCTACTGAAGCGTGTCTAGTCCACTGGTCACTTACCTTGTATCCTACAGGGAGATCTTGGCAGTCCTGTGTGCAGCCACTGACTCTGCGGTTCAAGCATTCATTCACATTACAGTTCCTCTCATCCGATCGGTCTCCACAATCATCCCTCCCATCACAGAGATTCCCCTCAGAGATGCAGCGCCCGTTGGAGCACATGAAGAAGGAGCCATTGCACAAGCTTCCTGAAAAAAGCAAGACATGACTGTCACTGGTACGTCGCCCTGTAATTTCTCAACAAAGTTGGGGAATGTTTTTGATCTGACAATGGATCTCAACAGATTAATTCCTTTCGAGAAAGCTCTCCTGGTTGTAGCGGCTTTTGTTTCCGCCATATGTCCCCACCAGTTTCCTAGGAGAGTGCTGCTATTGGTGACACTGATGAAGAGATTCCAGCTGTGAGCCGAGCAGCAGTCTTACCTGCAGCCAGACATTTGAGGTTCAGAGGCAGTTCGTCAGAGTGGTCGGGACAGTCTGCATGGCCGTCACACTCCCACTGAGAGCTGAGAAGACAGCGGCCGTCTCCGCAGCGAAATTCCTCTGATCCACAGGAGCGATAGACTGAGGAAAGAGAGAGAAGCACTTTTTCATCAAGTTACTCTTGGGCTTGACAATGACACCTTTAGTTTAGATTGGGACTTTGGCAGAATTACGTGCAAATAGTGAAAAACAAAGCTGCACAAGGAAATACTGGTATGTTTATTGTTCATATTGCAGTGATATATATGGAATCATAGCTGATTAGCAAATGAAGCCATCTGGAGGTTTAATAGTCTTCACAGCTGCTTTGGCCAGTTCTTGCCATGACAGTGAATTCCTTCTAGTTGAGACACAAAAAATTGTATATGCCCAAATGAAGTGTCATCTGATTCATCTGTCATTTTGATTACACATATCATAATCCTATTACCTAAAACTCTGACCAGTCTAGAGAAAGACTGATTCAGCTGTTTAAGCATTTTCATGATTAAAGTTTAACAGAAAATGAATAAAGACACTTAGTCTGGAATGCACAATTTATTTAATCAACAATATTGCTCTTTTTAAATATGAATAGTTTAATAGTCTGTTTTAATTTTAGACAAACAATATAAAATAATTTATATAGATGTCCATTCCATCATACCAATGTTATTATATCTCATAATTTTGCATAGAACTAAACGCTGTCTTCAAAATGAATTTTTCTTCCTTTTTCATGTGCCATCAAATGCCATTGGAGAACATTAAGAGCAAAATAACAAGACAAGTCTACTTGCCACATTCCACTGACTCATCAGACCCATCTCCACAGTCGTCGTCATGGTCACAGACGAATCGCTGGGGGATGCATGCTTTGTTGCGGCAGCGAAAAGAGCTGTCATCACATGTGTTGTTGGGTGCTATAATATATGAAAAGACAATTTAAGGGCTAATCAATGGATTTTTTTCTAAACACAGCTTGCAATATATTTAAAACATCAACACGGTACTCCACCAGTCTATGTGTTTGCTAATTGCTTTTAAGTTGTTTAGAGGGCTTGAATCAAAACAGAAAAATGCAGTTGCAAATGAATGGTTCAGTACCAATTTGTAGGAGGGAATCCAGATTACACCACTTCCTTAACTTAAAAGGAAAACTTCCATTGTATACTTACAACTTTGTACAGGTTTTCTTTTTCTTGAAATAGAATTTGCACAGGGATTTAGAGGAGGGGTTGAGTGGGTTTCATGTTCTATAGGCTGATCTTAAATAATACAAGGACAATAAACTGTAAACAAGCAATGGTTTCTTTATTCTGGGATAACATTAAGCTCATCCTATAATTGCAGGGAGAGGTCCAATGTGTTAAACTGGAGTTTACCACAGCCAGCTGCAGAAAGTTCATCACTCCCATCAGGGCAGTCCCTTTCGCCATCACAGAGCCAGCGTTTTGGAACACAGGCATACGACCCAGGGCAGCTGAACAGCCCTGGAGCACATGTCACTGAGCCTGAGAGGAAAACAGGACCACATGCTTTAGTTTCAAAAGACAAAGAACACAACTGGTCAAATGCACCACAGAGAAGAATTAGGACACTGAACTACAGCAGATGTCTTTGGTTAGACCAGTACTTTCTAATCATTTAGTGTGGTTGTTCTTTTAGGGCATATCAGCCTGTATTAGAACTCAGAGAATACCAGTATTGGTTGTGGATACCCCTTTATGACCTAAACAAAGTCTATTTTTTTTATTGTGTAGCAGTTCCCCTGATGCAAGCTAAGAAATAATGACTGTGCTATTGTGAGTAACAATTATATACTTGAATTCTATAAGTCAGCAATACTTTCCTTATCATAGGATTGCCCTTTAAGGCAAAAGAGAACAGTGGAAAAAAAATGTCCGCACTGAGGAACAAAGGTAAATACTGTAGTTCAATTAGGCATGTATAGCTGAAATGCATATATCTTGTTTTTGACAAGAATTGTCCCTGCAAAACCTCTGGGCCATTTCATTAATATTTCCTCGACATTCCATTACAATCCAATTATACAACCAATTTTCACAGCAATTCTTGTCTCTTCATTGTGGTTGGATTCTTTTATTTTATTGTAGAATTCATTACACACACATCTCATTTGCCCATTGAAACAGCTGTGCCTCTTGGGCCTCTGTGATGAAAAATCTATTTGCCTCAATGCCCACTCAAATCATCAGAAATGCCTGTGGTCTCCTTTGCTGTCTCATTAAGATACTTTATTTTCTGTCCATTCATTTCCTCTCTGCTAAGGGAACACATGGAGATGTCACATGTAATATAGCGGATGTGACCTTTTACACTGACGACAGATTCTTCATGACATCTGAAAGAGCACTAACCACAGATCTGCACGCTCTCGTCAAGGCCGTCCTCACAGTCATTCTCTCCATCACACAGCCACTGTTTGGCAATGCACTTGTTCTTTGAGCAGGCAAACTGGTTCCACAAGCACGAGGAGTCTGCAGAAGGCAGTGGGAAAGGGATTTCAATGCCATAAATCAAACAAAGTGGGGAGGAAACAGCAACAAAAGTGGCATACCCTACAGAAGGGGCAGAGTGTTTTTAATCAAAACACAACAAGTGGTCTGGCTTCTATTTGGCCCTTGGCTTGCTTGCTTCACGCTGTAGTTTTTCTGTTCAGCAGCATGCATGAGTGTAGCTGCCACACAAAGAACTGTACATATATATTTTTTACTTTTATCTCACAAAAAAAGACACTTTGATAAATGCTCCCAGTTTCTGTGCAGGAAAACGAAAACATCAACTGAACATAAAACATGTGTCTAGATTAAATATTTTATCAATATCAAAGCGTATAAGCATTAATTATTAAGATACATTTTCTCTTATTTTATTTGAGATGAAACTAAGCTGCAAGGGGCGACAAGAAACAGTTGGATGTCAACTAGGAGAGCACTTTGCTGAACACTGTGTAAAAGCTATTGTGTAAAATGTGGATATATTCATAATCTGTGCTGAGTTTGTGTCACTGAGCCACCCACTCTCCCCGGGGAGTCGTTCTGTGGTCTCCTTCTCTCAGATGACACGACTGGCAAAGTCTGCCAAAGCTTTGATGAGATGTTGAGAGAAGGAAGGGGGGATGTGTGCTCCAGGTCACACCACAGTACAAGGAATTATGGATCCTTTTGCGGGTAGGGATGGGAGGTCTCACACACTGCTTTCCTTTCTGTCAGACTTTGTACATCACACCCTCTTTATGTGCCCTGATACTATGATGCAAGATAAAGATAAGATAAACTTAAAATGGCTAAATTTGGAAACTGTGATTATCCAGACTTTCTGGACGTGATACTAAATTTGCACTTCAAATACGAACAGCTGCTTCAAGTGTACAACAAAATAGCAGGTCTACCGCACATTAAATGTATCAAAGAAAGTCTTTCATGTCTCATTTTCAATAGTGTTTCACACTGTAGAAAAGCGCATTATGCATTGTGAAGTGACAAATGACTATTTCATCTAATCAGATGTGGAATTTGAAATTTCTGAAATGTAATGACATTTTCCTCAAACCACTTTGCCTTTGCAGTCACATTATCAGTGGCTAGGGCTTTTTATATGGTAATTAACTCGGAGGAACGGGAATATTGTCTGTTTGTCCTGAAAAGCTATTCAGAACTTCTCAAAGCATTGTGGCATAATTCGTATCAGTTCTGATATAAGCACATTTGAAGCATGGGATGTTATCATTTCACACAGGCACAAATGACATTTTTAGATAAAGAAATGGAAATGGCGTTCATGTGTTATGCATCTCTCTAACAACATTCATGGCCAAATTACAAAATAAATCAGATAACTTGACGACATTAAATATGAAAACTGGATCGCACTGAACTGCGCCCCTCTATCTGTTGCAACTGAAATGTGAACAAAGGTGCTGGTTAATTACACAGAAAGCGTGAACCAGACTAGTAAGAGATCTGCAACATCTTAGGCAAACAGTCTCAAAGGCAAAGACAGAAAGTTATATGGTCACATGTTATTTGAGTTATTCTTGAAATTGGTTCTCAATGTCATCAGTCCCAAACAGCTACAGTCAGGCTGGTTTGAAGGCAAAATGAATCATACAAAGACTGAAATATGTAGCCACACTAGTAATTCGGGCAGGCTACAGTAATTCACAGTGCTTTGAGCTGATTGTTAATGTCAAGCTAACATGCTCATAATAACATTGTTAACATGCAGGTATCCTGTTAAATCATAGACTGTATATAAAGATGGACAATGTGACTGCTCCCCAAAAACTGAGGCCAAAACAACTCAAACTCCCCCGGGCCAGTGGCCGCAGTCATAAGCTCATAAGTGCCACCCCTCCAAGTTAGCAAATGGTTTCTGTCAGGTGAGGCAGTTCTTATCCTGCTGATGTTTGTTCAAGAGTTCATTTTTCTGATAAGTTTGGTTTTGATGCGTTTTTTGATGCTATAAAAAGGAGGTGTGGTATCGTAATCGACAGCTGTGAGTAACAGCTGTGACTGACAGGTACTTGTTGTAGAGTAAAAACATCGAGAGAAGATACCCAGGTGATGAATGTCACGTCTGTGCTAAATTTCATGACAGCCCATCCTATATCTGTTGAGAGATTTCACTCAAAACCATCAAAATGTCAACAAAATATATCAATACATTCAGTAGTTATTGCCACATTGCCATCCATAGAGCCACCGCTAGCATAGATCTGGGATGCAACAAAATTCTTCATTGTGTTTGTGTGTATGTCAGAGATGAGCTATAAATGGTGTTGATGATGGCCAGTTGAAACAGTTGCATAGAATGCAATGCAGCACTCCTCCAGGTCTGCACACTGATGACAGTACTGTTGACTGCTTCATGATTTCTTATACTTAAATAAGCATTCATGTGCTAGACAATAGGCTGACAACTTAAATACAAACAGCAAGTGTTTCGAGATTGTGTGTAGACTTCTCCATCAGATGTAATTACCCATTGCATGTGATGACAATAATGAAGTTACTCTGACCACCTACATTAAAGCACCTAGTCCGTTTTGCTTTGTTGCCAAAAGCAATGATGTGACTGGGAATGTGTGCGAGCTGCTGTTTTTGAGGACAAATTATATTAATCCATACCATGACTTAATTATAGTCGTCCCATTTAATTGGAGAGATCTTTACTTTGTCATGGTACATTCTGCATACATTAGCATGGATCAAAGCCTGAGTAAGAATGCTCTTGCTGCCTCTGGCGAGGGAAGTAGAGGAGTGGCATTGCAATGTGTAATCCTTTCATATGTCAGCGCTTTCAATTGAACCCACATTTACATCTTCAGTATAACCGTTTCAGTGACTGATGGCTCATTAATTAATTGTTACACTGGAAGTGCTGTACATTATAATTGAAAGAGAGAAGGGGAAAAAGTTGCATCCTCAACAGCCTCACTCTCAATTCAGGGTCGGAATTAGACTTTCAAACTAGCAGCAACATCCACTTGAGAAATCTCAAACACACAATAAGGGGGAGCAGAACTAAGTATAAAGGAAATGCCTTATGGCATGATAAACAATCGTATCTTGTCTCTCTGTCTCCTCCTTCCATCCTGTATGAAATGTGTTGCAGGCCTGTTTAAATGACAAAAACATTTTAACAAATAGCTTCTTGTTAATAGAGAATAAATATCCTTCTAGCTGCAAACAGTGTTGTGTTCAAGAACCAAATTCCTCATCTATTTCTACCCATTAGAAAACAAAACTCCATTTCAGTTTATTGTGTAAAAGCTCTTCAATGGGAGGTAAGATCTGTTGGTTTACCACACTGGAATTCATCTGCTCCGTCTTCGCAGTCTTTTTGGCCGTCGCACAGCCACACACTGGAGATGCAGTTCCCACTTGGACAAGCAAAGTGGCCCTCTTCGCACTTCTGCCCATGGGAAACTGGGACAAACAACAAAACCAAGTCAGTCCTCTGAGCATTAGCAGCGATTGAGGTCATTATCTTTTCCTAAGCTCTCTCAAAATCTCTTATTCCACTGTCATAATCATCTCTGAAAATGAGATCTGTCTAAAGTCTTTTCTAATTGAAGCTGGCTTTCTTAATCTGCCTCAAATGCACACACAAAATGTGTGCATGTTTGTGTTGGGTCCTCACCTTGGCAGTTGGTCTCGTCGACATAGTCCCCGCAGTCATTTGCACCATCACAGATCCATGAAGGGTGGATGCACAGTGAAGTGGTGTTACAGCTGATGAAATCTTTTTCTTTCACTCCCAGTTTGTAAAAGTGAGAGCAGTCTGTGTTGTCTGAATAACAAACAAAAGTAAGTGTCAGATCACGATGGCAGGGATGGTGGAGGTGAGGATCAGTGTTCAAACTGATTTAAGTTACTAGATCCATCTGATCCGCTAAAGCTGTGTGTTTGCATTTTCATCTTAGGGTAACTGCAATGCAAATTGCATGCTAAAGGACTCACTGCAGCTTTTTTCATCTGAGGCGTCAGCGCAGTCGATGACCTGGTTACACCAGGCTGAGCTGGGTACACAGCTCCCATCCTTGCACGATGATTCTGATGAGCCACACGTGACATCTGGGGGAGAGAATTAGCATTTCAAAAGATAACAGAACAGAAGCAGCACTCAGAGTTACAGGTACAGCTCACAACAATACTTAGAACCTCTTTCTGGGGGCAGTTAAAATTAGCTCCAGGTTGCAAACTGCAAGACAGAAAAAGGTTTGTGATGAGTTGCAGTATGTGCTGTAAAAAACTTCCTGAAGGTCATGACCCTCTTACTCCTGTACAAGAGCCAATCAAATTTAATATTCAAAAGAGGCATCATGGTTTTGTTGTTCCTTTACTAGCTACTGCACAATGGCTTCGGCCGTTTCACCTCTCTGCAGTACACTATCAATATATAACTTACGTAATACTATAATGAAATGTAGCGGTAATAAAGAAAGCTATTGTTGACATCCCATTAAAAAAAAATAAAAAAATGCAAGGCTTAAGATGACACGCCATAATGAGATAAAGTCCTTCCTAAAATCCCAGACTGCTGAGTTGGAAGGTCCACATTAATTATGAGAACAGCACTGTCTCCTCGTGGGCTCAATCAGCTTGGTTCGGCATTCCTCTATATTTCCTCACTTTAGTCCAATTACAGCAGGGAAATAAACACGACTGTATTTTTTTTTTTTTTTATTGGATTATTGCCCCATCAAGGTCAAAACTAAACCAGTCTAGCCATACTGAAGGGACACACAGTACGGTCCAGGCTCTCAAAAGCAGCTTTTAAGAGTGGGGGTTGGAAGCCTCTTTGAATTTGTGCACTCTTTATGATCTTGGGGCTCATTAGACAGTGAAGGCTTAGCACAGCATGTGGCCTAGCGCGCCATATTAATATAAGCATTAGTGTGGCTCGATCCTGCCCTGAGAGGCAGGACGGATTGAACAGGAGATCAAACGGCTGCGACTCACTGCTACAGAAAGCTTCATCAGAGTTATCCCCACAGTCATCGATCCCGTCACAGAAACGACTGTTGGCCACACACCGCTGGTTGTAGCAGGGCCTGAAACCTTTCCGACAGCTCCTGTTGACTGTACACGGTGAAATTCGTATTTAAAAATGACCAAATAGTTGTTACTTTTTAGAACCATTAATGTCAATGACAAACAACAATCAACAGGTGCTTTTAGTATTTTAGCGGTTCTTACCACAGTATTGCATCTTCTCATCTGATTTATCTTTGCAGTGGGCTATTCCATCACAGGTTAGCTGGTAGTTTATGCACTCGCCGTTCCCACACTCAAATTCAGTGTGGATGTTGCAGGAGGAATTTTCTGCTGCAGAGGAAGACAATGACAGTGATGGACTATGACTGTCCAAATATCAAAATTCACAAACTTCATATACAGGTCAACACCCTGAGGCAACTTTTCAATGCATACTGTAGTGAACTCCACATTTACTCCAGCAGCCTGGTTTTGGGTCAACATTTGTAAATGTCATAACTGGATTCAATAACCCCATTACCCTTATACGTCAAGGATAATTCTCATTTGATCTAGTATATTGATGTAATAATAAATGTCAACTCAGTACTTACAGTCTAAACAAACCTCTTATTGCAATAGTAATGAGTGAAATCAGGGTGTAGTAGAAAGCCTGCCGTCCTCTACTGTGACATCCAGGCTACAGTCCAGCTCTTCTGAGTCACTTGCCATGTTTAGTCTGGCCAAACCTCCCTCGTTTGAACAGCTCTTCCCACCTTATGGTCTATCCTCACATTGCATTTCACAGTCAACCAGCAATGTGTCAAATTAGGAAGCAAGACACCGTTGAAATGCTTTTGTCTTGTGATTTTAAGTTGGGAAAGTTGTAAGTAACTGTGACACCCTATGCTTTTTTTTCTGTTGTCTGCATGAACTTAAAGTCGCACAACATTATTATTATTTCCCTGAGCAGTATTGACTTTGACTACTGGAATTATTATAAACCTATTGCGTAGTCAAAGATAAAGAGGCAGCAGCTGTGTCTGCTTTCGTGTTTGTGTGTGGTTGTGTACAAAGGAATCTCCTTAAAGACACCAAAGGTTCACGTTAACACCACAAAGAAAACCTTAAACTGAATTTGGATGGACACGACTTACATTAGGTATATGAATGTAGACAATAACTCCGTTTAAAATAACGGATCCATAAAGAGAGCCATTACAATCAATATCTGGCACTGTGAGTCATCCACGTTGGCATTTTGTGGACTATAATTATTACTGTAATTCTAATTATAGTTAGTATAATTAGTATAACTGTCATGACTTACACACACATCTGTTGTCGTCTAAGAGCACACGTTCTCCACGGCAAGTACAATTGACCCTCCCATCTACGGTCAGTAGACAAAGGTCGCCGCAGCCTCCATTCATGTGTCGGCACGGGGACAGCTCACCTTCAATAACAATCAAACAGAACTGATTAGGCGGTCAGAAGCAGTCAAAGGAAGCATCTAGGGACACACTCTTCTCAGTTATTATCTGAAGATTGTGACTGGTGGGTTTCTGATGGGCACAATTAGCCTTGGTCATTTTTGTCTAGTGTATTACTGATAAGTGAAAGTCCAAACACATTTTAAAAATCACATGGGTTGTGTTGCTGCAGGCTTTGCATTCTTTGCTACCACAAGTTTTTCTCAAATGCCTGGTACAACTAGAAAGGAGCTCTTGCTTGTTGAATCTGAGGGCCTGACAGTAACGGGTGTGATAGATTTTGACACTGTTATAGATTTTCTCCTGTAGAATTCCATTATAGTTGAGATGTAAAGGTCTTGACGTGTTTGATTACTAACACGAATGAGAGGTACACCGCTAAACCAAAAACAAGCAGGGGAAATCTTCCCACTCAATTTGAAATTTCTAAAATTGTTGTTGGAAAATGTAATAGATGTTTCTATGCTGATCTAAGTGTGAAATGCTGCACTTACATTTTGTTTGAATTTAAAGGCTCATCAGTGGTCATCAGTGGAAATAACAGACAGGTTGTGTTGTTAAAGGCCTGTACTCATACTGACTACTATCATCAGAAAGGGAGCAAATACATTACAATAGCTGTGTTTCAACCACAGGAACTTTCCCCAGGGACAAGAAACCTCTGGAGGAACTCAGTGCTTTTCCACTACAGGGTCTAAATTAAGTTCTAGGGACTTTATTTTACACCCCCCCAAAAAGTCCCCACCTGGGGGTCATGCTTTTCAAAAGCACAGGAACTTTGGGGGCGGGCCTTGCAGCACTGAGCACTGTTTGGTCGAATATGCCGAGCATTTTATTTCATTTGCCTTTTTCAGAGACTGCATCTGCAGACAAACTCTATTTATGGTTTGTTTTTGTTTGAGATCAATATCAAGCAAAAGAAGGTCTATGACAGATGGAAAGAACGATGAAGTCCAGGCCTCACTGAGTATTTATGCTGAGGAAGAAATTCAGTGCGTGAAAATGACGTGCAAAAGCAGCTGTAGCTTTCTCATACGTCAGTGGACTAATCTGCCTAATCTTTAAGGGTCTTTATGCCACGGTGGAAATGCAGACAAAAATGGGCTGCAGGAACCTTTTTAGTTCCTTGAAAAAGACTTTGGGTCAAAACATAGCTCATGCTACACATTTTCAACTCCTCACATCCTTGTATTTCTCTGCCTGGGGTGCTATGTGAAAAAACTGTGTGTAGCTCTGTGAGAATCATGCATTGCACTAAACTGTATGACCAAACTGAAGACATAACATGAGAAACAAAATGTACAGTAAGTGAAATAAAATGCCAGTGTTTGTCTAGTCCTCAGAAAAAAAAAAAACAAAACAAAAAAATGTAGAAAAAGAAAAGACATGCATGCGAGCAACAAGAGACATTGTATCAAGTGCAAGTGTTAAAAAGCGTGTGTCCATTGGAGACCCTCTGTTATTACCTGCCCCTGAGCCATGAGTGTTTTATTTTTTATTATCTGAAGCTCAGGTAAAACATTTGTATGATTATTTATAATCAGGATCCATGACGAGGAAAATGCAATAAGAGGTTAACCACGTAGAGACCAAAAAGGATAAACTGATTATCTGATCCACCGTTGCTGGTCAGTGCACATTATGCTTTGCACTTGCAGCTGCGCCCATGCAGGTCATAGGATGTGATTATTTCCCATGATGATATAAACTAAGAACAGCGTGGCTCTCGGCATCAAGTGCGACCAGTGGGACGCGCTTAAGCTTAAGCCACTTCCCTTTGTCCTACTTGGAATCTAAACTTTATACGACACTTTAGAGACTCCCTTTACAACAGAGGCTACTTTTTTTTATTAATTACCTCTGAAACTTAAGTTTCTAGCCATTCTAAATAGGATCATGTTCATTCATCATTCTTGCTGTTTTTGCACATTAAAATGAAAAGCCCTTTTAAAATATTTTCCTTTTACTTAAGCCTGTATGATATATCCTGTGGCCAATATTATCTTCTCATCTGATCACAGATTTATTACACGTGTGCATAATATTTGGCTTTTATTTTTCTTTATTCAAGTATATATATTTTTTATCATATAGTCAACAGTGCATTTATTTATTGTTATTTTACATTCAGTCTACTGTTCAAAATGTACTTTTTTTTAAAAAAGTATATCCTTGTCACAAATATGTTCTTGTCAAAAACTGTACTGTTATCAATTTTAAAAAAAATCTAAATTAGTTTATCTAACAGGAAGACTGCATAACACATTTATTGCAGCAGATAAGCTAATAGCTCAGTTAAATCACTAGTGAAGTGCAGGTTGATGAAGTTAATGATAATAATTAGTTGCTGTGAATTAAAGCATCAAACTTTGAACCAGAATCTGGCCATTATTTCTTCAAGTGTTGTAGCAATGCAAGAATGTGAAACCAGCAGGGGAGGAAACTATGTGTAGGCCTAAAAAAATTAACACAGACAAGTGCATGCAAAGTGTAGGAGTGGCACGGATAACTTTAGTTTCCCCCTTTAATTTTGCTACAGTAAAAAGTGCATACAGCAACATATTTATTTTGGTCTATTGTCCTAAACTACACCAACGTAATGAATATGCAGGAGTGTAAACTCCTGCCCACAAGCACACAGGAACACCCAGGCACCTGCAAACATATAATATACAAACATTTGTAGACACAACACTGCATGGTGTTTAAATACTCACAGTTGTTTGTGTCCCTGGCCACAGCTATAATTCCCATTGGCTGATGAGGTATATCTGCTCGGAGAACCTTGGTGTCACTGCCAGTGTATTTGTTGGATCGCAGCACAGCCCTACGGGCCCAGTCCGACCAGTAGATGAAATCTGCATAGATGGCGAGCCCGTAGAAGTTTCCTGGTCCTGATTTAACTATGACCTAAAAATTGCAAAAAACAAAGGCAGACAGTACTCATGTTAGGACCTTTTTCATAATCTTTCTCTGATTTAAGACCTGTGCTGTCAAATGCTACTTTTGTACTCGCACATTTACGGTCTATGTGAATGACTGCATATGCCAGAACAGATAATGGAGTTACAGCACAAGGGGAATTCATACATTTCACACTGTCAATATTTGCACTTCCATTTGCAAACCAATAACTCTTTTTCGAGATGTGGCTAGAGAAGGCATTGACAGAATATTGAGTGCATCCCTAAGAATAAATGTGGAGAATAATGTTCCGACTCATTAATCAAAACATCACCCCTGCTGCCCACATGACTGCTTAACCCAGATGTTGGGGGAGTAAATGACAGTGTCATTGGCAGGGAGGCAGGAATCCATCAGATTCCTACTTGTGGGACTCTGGGCCTGTGGGAGGGGATCAGGGCCTCCAGCAGCTCTGTAGTCTCAGCCATTAGTGGGACAGGCTTGTAAGCAGTATAACATTAGCCCTGTGCCATACTAGGATTAATAGGACAGGTGTTGATTAAAGGAGCCCAGCGTGTGGAAGCAACAACTGGCCATCAGGTGAGTGAGAGACAGAGACAGAGAAAGATTGAACGCCAGATGGGGTAGGATGGAGCATATTGATAGGAAATTAGATTTGGGACACATTAGGTTTATAGCCAGCAACACATTAGTTTTGTGCCAAATTTGTGTTTTGGGTGATTGTGAACATATTTCAGACATTCTGATCGCTCTTTCACGATTCTGCAAAAGACAATTTAAATGTCATGTAGACAAACTGAAAATGGATGACCCCATTGAGCCTCACTTTTATATGGCAACATAAACATGCTCCGAGACCGCATTGCTGACACTGAACTCAAGTGACACTAACTATTCAGAAACGGCTCTCAATTTACATTCCCTCTCGTCATGGGAAAGAAGGGCATCTTTTCCCCGTTAAACATGCTGACACCTTCCCTTATCGTGCACTCCGCTTGCCCTTTGTGAAGCACTGCCTTCATTAACAACATGGGTCTCCACTTTCAAAATGGCACGGGGGAGTGAGCCACGCCACAGCCACAGCTCTTGTTCTTCTCTGTTGCCTAACACACTGTCAGCGTGTAATGGCATTGCTACAGTGAAGAGGGGTAGCTGGGCCCTCGAGGACACTCCACTGCTATCCAAGTCTGGATTCATGTGATTCACCACAAAATTGGTGCTCTATAATGTGTTTTATTCTATGTATTCGAGGACCAAACACATTTTTTGGTTCCAAAATTAAATCATGTATCCTTTTGGAATTTTTCCTGATTTAAACATCAGATCATCAGATCGAATAAAATAAAAAAAGTCAGGACACAAAGAGACAAAGAGACATCTCCACAGTAAACCTCTTGTTTATAATGGACGGGTTGTCTTAAGGTTTTCACATCCGCAGTTTGGGTGAATGCTGAAGCTGACAATCAGCTACCTCTGTTTAATTTACACATTTTAATTGGAATGGAGAATCTGCACCCAGAGCAGGCTCATTGCAAAGCCTTCATTAGAAGGACTAGGCTGCAGCAAGGGCAGGTGGGGACCCAAAGGTGAAGACTTTCTGAGCCTTGTGACCCAGCTTAGCAAATATATGGGTAATTAATTGAGATGGGCCGAGGTGCTGGGCTGCACCTTGGCCTGAAAAAACTGAAGTCTATAGTCAAAAAAGGCCATCTTGGACTGTAATCCTTTATACATTGGGGATACAGAAGATGTATGTCTGTTTGCAATGTTATACATTATGCATGCACCTTTTCATGGTCAAAATCACAAAATGACATCAAAATGACCAAAAAGGTCAAAAGAAGTCCCCTCACTGAGCTTCTTTACTTTTGCAGGGAATGACTTCTGTGATTAAGGAAACCATCTGTACCCACAGAGATGAAATATCAGAAAGAGGTATTTCAGATCCTACCCGCTACATAGAGGATCATGTTTCTGGGGCTCAATTGGGATGGAAAATTAAATGAAAGGCAGAAAAAAAAATCATTTTCAAAAGAAGATGGCGGATCAATTTGACATTCTGTCCCTGAATATGTGCCTTATTTTTCAGTTGTTTTGTAATGAAATATGTCAGTCACTAAGAGACAAATGTGGAAATCAGATTAAACTTGTGAGTCACTAGGTCTTTTTTATAACATTATTCGATTACTGGGAATTTCAAAGGGTACAACATAAAATTGCAGTTTCTGTGCCATTTTTACAGAGAGAAATTTGTTTAAAATTGTGAAACCACAGGTCATATCCATTGTTACAAGAGGGATTATTTTTACACTCACATATCTGCTGGAACCATCATAGTCACATCTTTCGATTTTGCCGAGGTTTCCATCTGAAAAGTAGAGCTTCTCTGCTTTGTGGTCAATTGTCAGTCCATTGGGTGTCAGGATATCAGAGCTGATGATAATCCTCATGTTCTTGCCTGCTAAGGTGGATCTCATGATGCTGGGCCTCTGCTCATTCCAGTTGGTCCAAAACATCAGGCTGAAGTGTGAGAGAACAACCAAACCAAACACTTAATCACTAGAGTGCAGATTAGTATTTTAGTAATAGTAAGTGCCTCCAGAAGAGGCACTTCTTCACTTCAGCAACAACTACAAAACAAATATGTGAAGTCTGAATTTAAATCAGGGAACAGGAATGATGGCTTTTTATAAGAGCCGCTATACCAACATGTCAACCAGGGAACTCTCTGCCATGCAGGCAAAACAAACACTAATGAACAGGAACAATTTTCTTCCCTGAATTAAATGGCCGGATGTGTATGCAGTCTTGTCTGTCAGTCATCAACCCAATCTCGTAGTTCCTAATATCTCCATGGCCTGTCATCAGTGTCCCCTTTTTTCCCTAAAAGGAGCTCATCCTGATCCTGATACCTCAGTCTCAATTTGATAAAATGGATTAGAATCACAGGTTGTGAGATAGAGGTCATTTATTCATTCCCCCTTCTGCGAGAACTTCTAAGAATATGAAAACACAGATAATAGTTACAGAGTAAATAAATGAAAGATTTGTATCTGGTTTATATGAGTTTGTAAAATGGACAGGTATGCAGATAGACCATTGAAAAAAAGGGCTGGATATGTTTCAGACTGTATAAAAATTGCTCCTGGGCTCTGACTTCACACTGTGATGAAGTCATGGAAGTCCACTCTGGAGTGATAATAAGGATTCCGGTCAGAAGTCACAACCAGGTACAGCAAATTAGTCACTTAAGTTTGAATTCTAATTATCACACTGTGTTTCTGGAGTGGGATGGATATGGTGCCAAATTGCCAACCAAGGATATAGTCTGAGGTCGAGAAATTAATTTTGTTAGTGCAACAGGAAGGGCAAGATATTCACTCTTTTCAGACTGCTCACAGTAACATTTCTATATTCATGAATATGCAAGTGTTAAATCTGAACCAGATGTGACAGGAATACTGGTGTTATTTTTTGACAGCAGAAAACACTTTTCTTGGAGCTCTTTTAGACTGGCACATAAATGAAACTGTTAAATCAGATATTCAAAAAGCCATGGGTATGGCTTTTTGAAGAAATCAAAACACTCACACCTGAAGTGTAAAAATGCTCACCAAAACACAATCTACTCAGATTACAGAGAATAGGTGTCTCTATAGTGAAAATAAAAACTTTTCCATCCAACTTTTGTCTTATTTAGTGGATTGCCTCATTTCTACAAAAAACTCCTCCTAATGCCATCAAATTCTTTGAATGATGCTAAAATCACATCTACCACACATTCCTATTGAATGATTCATTAAAATGGGCAAAGAATATATTCATGATAAAAATGGAAGTGGAGCAGTATTACACTCTAAGTAGAGGGAAAGCTAAAACGCAGGTGCTGCACACTTAAAAGCCTCAATTGATGTTGCTGTCCTCAGATCCAGAGGGAGACTATTCCATTTGTCTGCATTTTTGTTCTAGTGAGCAGTAGACTGTGTCTGTGGATTTGAAGCTCTACCTGGGACATATCTTGGCAGCATATCAACAATATAGTCAATGAATAGATTTATTGCCAAGTACAAGGATTTTAAAGTCTGTCATAAACTAAGGAGGAGGGCTAGTGCATGGATTACAGAACAGCACTAATGTGAGTTTTTCTTTCTTTTTTTCCAGTTAAAACATCTTGTATGAAATGTAATGTATTTATAGACTTTCTGGGAAAATATGAGGTATGTGGTAAAATGGGAGTAGCTGATGGTATATCAACTTATAAATACAATTGTTCTGACTGACAGCATCAGTTGAGGTCCAGACCTTTTTGGATTGGCTGACTGATAATCCAGTAATCTGGAGAGTGGGAAAGAGAGAGGGTGATTAGAGAATCAGAAGTGCTACTGACTTTTGACACTCATCCAGGGCCAGGACATGTGGATGGTCTTCTTCCGAGAGAGTGACCACGGCCTGCCGGCTGAAGGCACCAACTCGTGTCTGGTCAATAGCTTGTCTGGTAATGGTAGAGGTAGTGGAGCTGGTCCAGTACAAGGTGTCCCAGGCTCGATGGTAGGCCAGGCCCTCCACTGAACCTACATCTGGTTACACAAACATATGCACAGAAGCATGATGAACTTGGCAAGATTGGAATTATCATCAAAAGTTATGGCTGCAACAAAGTGAACTGCATCTTTTCTAAGTAAAAAATGTAATAAGAAATATTAGAAGTAAGAGTAAGTGACCAACTCAAATTTGATACAAATATAAAACAAGTAACACAATTTATTTTATAAATTGAGGCTCAGGGAGCACATACTGCTATTTGGCCTTAGGGTAATGAAATCTTCCTAAATAAAAAAAGAAAAAGAAAAGAAAAAGAAAGGAAAGTTATCTGTCACTGCCATCTGGGGCCACTAAATTACAAAGTTGCAAAGTTGCTGCTGCAGATTAAAGTAAAAATATTGACTTTGTTTTTAACAGATGGAAAGCTCCAGTTATGTTAGAATTGGGATTATGTTTCCTCTGTGATTGACAGGGAAATTACTTCATGCCTCACTACACTGGACACACAGCTACTGTAGGCATTTTGTGTGTGTGTGTGTGTGTGTGTGTGTGTGTGTGAGGGGTTGGGGGGTCAGCATTGGATTCAAAAATGCCATATTGAATATGACCTTCACTATTTTAATATTGTATATGCATCAGTCTGAAGAAGAAAGGTCAAAATAATGGCAGTAATACAGTGCTGTTGCGCTGTGACACACTCATGTAGAGTACATGAATATGACTACTTTTCCCCATGGGCCGCTGTAGGATATTGCATAAGCCTCTGACTGGGGGATTGTTTCCATTATCCTCTGGGAGAGGAAAATAAAGAGAAAATAACACATACACAACTGAACACCCTGTAGCATAGAAAATGTTAACACCTTGCAAAAAGGAATATAAAAGGCCAAAGTTTATTTCTTATCCTGACACAACCCATTGATTTAAATTCAATGAAGTCACACTCTAAGCTGTCAGATATCACAATTTATCAACCATATACAAATTGGGGCTTGTTAGGGCTTTGGTAAGACTACCTGCATAAACCAGGTTCTGTGGGGGTGTTCATGTGTAACAGTGCAAGAACATTTGTGTACCATTTGACAAAATGAGAGTTTATCTTTCATACAGTGAGAGAAACACTCTCAGAAATGCCAAAGGAGTACTGTGTCCTCTTTTCTCAATTCAATGAGTGCAACAGAAACTTTAATGACCTTAATAATGTGTATTCACATAAGACCTTTGTTCACCATTTGGCAAATATCATAGACATGATCTTATCTTTTTTTTTAACTTTTGTATTTTAGCAATTTCATCTGTCAATGCAGCCCCTAATTTGTTTTAATGGTGAACATGTGGCCAATGATATAGAATTTGGCTGTATCCCCTGATCTAAAAATCCATAAACCATGCTCTAAAATACTTAAGACACTACCTGAGTCAGCCGATCACTAATTAATAGTTTGCAATAAAAGCTGTCTGGCAGCTTGGAGTTTCTCACAAATTGTTGGCGGGGCGAGGGAGTAATTAATGGGGGACATGGAGTTTAATTAGGGAAATATGGAAGATTAACATCTTCACCTTTCCTCAATGACGGGATGCAGGCAGAAACTTTTAGAGGGAAACAGAGGAGAGTCTTGGTTTTATGTACAGTACAGGTTTAGAGGCTGCCTAAAGGAGGTGGTTTCATCAAAAGGAGCTGGATGGATGTGCTGCTTTCACTCAACACCAAATTAGCTAATTGGAAATAAGGAATTTTATTTTAGGCACAGTTGTATGCAATGTACGTACCTGCATAAAAACAATTTGTTGCCCATCCCTTAAAAAAACACGTATAATGGATGTTAAAAATTCAAATTGTACTCAAATTAATTGTTTGCGCTGCCTGATTTTGCATTTCACACGTGCTAAAGTGTGAAGGACACTTACAAATCCTGACAGATGGTTCTTCATAACGCTTGTTCATTTCTAGGAATAAAAAAGTGGAAAGCTCCCTCAGCAGGAGTGTGGGAGATGGGTCGGGGGATGGGTGGGAGTGGATCAGTAACACTTTGCCAGCCTCCCAGTGTGAGGAGGGGGTGGGAAGGTGCTGAGCTCTGTTCCCAGTAGAAACTTCACAGAAAGGCAGAGGATGCTAGCCGAGCAGAACAGAGGCTTTCGCTGTTCATCTGACTCCAGTCATGCTTATCGGAATGGGACTGACTGAGATTTTGTGAAGGAATAGGGAGGGATTGTTCCCATCATTCAATCTGAGGCAGTCAGTAAGCAGAGCGCTTTCAAACATAGGTATCACACTGTACTGATTTAGTATCAAATGGTCTTTTCAAGGAGTAACATGAGAAAAAAAATGGAGGAGAAGAAGATGAAATTAATATGTCAAGATAAATACTGTTAATGCTATTTTAACTACATGCATGTTATTTATGCTCTGTGAATATTGTGTCCTTAATAAGGTTGTCTAATATGGTTAGAACCAAAATGAAAACAGCATCCTATCTCACCATTCAGGGAATGAGAGCAGCACATCACAACAGCTGCAGTCCTCGGTCAGTCTCTATACAATTTCTCTACTGCTTAGCCATATTACCGCTGTGCCACTGTGCACTATAGAAGCATGATGGAAGCCATAATACTTAGATATCAAACCTTGTCATCATTACACCAGAAATACCGGGTGAAGTGCATTTTTTTAGTTACATAAAACATACAGATAATGTAAAAACACGGAATGAATATGGGAATGTTAAATACACTTAATGTTAAATACTGTTAAATACACTTACTTTCTGCAATAACAGATCTTCCTGTCCAGTCATCGTTAATCATCTGGATGTTTCCAAAATGGACATCACTGAAAAAAATGCGGTTGGTCCCGGCTGTCTTCTGACTGTAGTCAAAGGCCAGGGCAATTACACTCTTGAAAAAAGCAGGATTCTCAAAAGGCTGGACGGGTGAGTTCAGGTCACTTTCATCTGAGAGGTGGATGCTTTTCAGTATGGTCCTCTCAGAGTAGAGTAGATAGCCGTCATAGCGCACACAGGCAAAGCCGTCCTCTGCTAGGCGGCCGTGGGCACAGGAGCATGTCCGGCGACCGCTACCCAGGTGGAAGCACAGCTGCTGGCATCCTCCATTACTCCTGGCACAGGGGTTTGTGCCTTCAAAACCCAACACATGTTCAATTACTGGTTTGCCTCAATTTCTGCTCCCTTGCAATTATGTTTAAATTGTATGTGACTATCCATTACAGATGAAAATCATAGGTGCAGGGTATTGACTACACAGTATTTGAAAAAGCCTTTTAAAACCACCTATAGGTAAAGACTGCAATAGTCTAAGTCACTGTGGAAATTGATAAGACTGTAAAGTTGAAACCTTTTTCTCTGCCTCTATTGAAGACTGTCACATCCTTCAAGTTGACCCCCAGACCACTCCTCATGGTCACAGCCTCACTGGTGTCAGTCTTAAAGCCACGTCGGATTGAACCGTTGGAGTGAGCCCTGAAGAACGAGGACAGGCAGGGGATAAAATCAGTGGTTTAATTTTCAGAGAGGAAAGCAAACTGTATTCTGACTTTATCATTCAGGCAGGGTAATGACACAGTTACATAGATATAAGGATGGATAATTCTATTTGACAGTAATAAATCCTGACACATGATTAATGTTATTGAAGATAAGACATAATAAAGCTACCAGCTTCTTTCAGTTGTGGTTCTCATTGTAAAAGGCAGAGAGTGAAAAGACATAATGTGAGTCATGCGAGACAGGTTAAAAACATGACTGAAACAGGAGATGTGTGACTATCTATCACAACTGTTTCTTTAACAATAGTTAACCTGTCTCACTCTGTTGTTGCTTCAGCACTGTAGAGAACAAACTGCATGTGTATAAAATGCATAAAAGTAAAAACCAAATTCATGAAAAGAAATAAGGCATCATCAAATTTCACTGAGTGCCTGATTTTACCGGGTAAAAAAGGATTTGCCCTTGCTGATGACATAAATTGTTCCTAGAGTATTTACAAAAATAGGCAGTGATATTTGCTATGAGGAACTGCTGCTCTCAATATTTTCCTATGATACATTAGAAAGGAAGAGCTAGTGGGAGGTTAGTGTTGTAGGCTGCGCAGGCCATTGCATGTGTGCATTTAAGAAAATAATAAATTACCTGTCAGACCAGTAGATGTAAGGCCCAAACACAGCCACTGAGAACAGGTCTACGTTGGCCACTGACAGTACAATCTCCCGGCTCTCACCTGTCTCAAGGTTGATCCTCTCGATCTTATCTGTGCGGGCGTCGCACCAGTATAATGTATTTTCCTGAAAAGTAATTTCAAAATGCATATCACAAGCCAAACCTCTTAAGTAAAGTCATATTTCAACCACAAAAGAAAGTGAGGTAGGAAGTGCAGTGTGTAAGGGTGGAGGTCAGTGACAGCATTTGCATTTCGTTGTGCAACTGTACCTCGTAGTCTATGGAGATTCCATTGGGCCACATGATGCCAGAGTTAACCAAGGTAACCTGGTCTGAACCATCCAGACGGGATCGGCCGATACAGGGGTTCTGGCCCCATTCAGTCCAGAAGAGATACCTGGCCAACACAGTCGCATCACACAAACACATTTATTTATGCATATATTAACGAAAATAGTGTACTAAAAGAGTCAACACACATACAAATGAAAATCACTAAAAATACATAGTCTACCCTTTCTGTGGATGTACAGCAATGGCCCTAGGTTGATCAAGTCCTTCAGATATGACCACTGAGCGGTATGCACCATTCAGACGGGAGATTTCAATTAGATTGAAACCATGGTCTGTCCAATAAAGGTTTCCTGCAATAGAAAGAAAAACAACCAGGTGTGTAATATAGCAAACGTGTACTGATCATCATGGGCACAAGATACGTGAGAAGGTCCCATCACAAACTTACACCCCGTGAGTGATTTTATGTGGAGGTTTTCTGACTCTCTTACTCGGGCTTAATGTATTTTAGTAAATCTACTAGAAGCTGTGCAGACACAGTGAGAATTTTCATCAATCAATATAATCTTGAAGTGAACCTTGAATCACTGGGGGGGGTCTCAGAAACTGTCTACGTACAGGGCTCTTTGGGCAAGGGAGACACGATACTAACCAGCGATCCAGTCAACAGCAATGCCTTCCACCCGGCTGATGCCGGTAGTAATGATGTCCTCCCTCCAAGTCTGATCACGTTTGGCCCGGGATATTCTGTTCAGACCCATGTCTGTCCAGTACACAGTGTCATTTCCTGCAAAACATACAATATAGTTAATGATGAGAGAAAACTGGATGATGAATGCAGCTGCTACAAAAGTATTTATGTCCTCAAACAAAGCAGCTCATGAAACCACATTTTACTGCAGCATGGCTCATTTCACCAAATGTTGTGTGGGACTATAAAGTATGATGGCGAAAATACCCGCACATTTCATCCACAGCTTTTTGTTGACATACAGTGCCTGAACAGGAAAGCCAAATTTTACAGTCCAGTATATTGCTTCATGCAAAACATGGTGTTGGTAAAACTGTTATGGACCCTTGCTGATTTTATAGCCCTATTACAGAAGCATATAAAATAGTATGTAATATATTTATGGCACATTCTTCAAGTACATCTCCATGCATGCCTGACAATTTGGTCCTGAACAGGTTGTTAGGAGGTTAGGCGGTGTTATGTGTTTATTTGCACTTTCTTGTTCCCACTGCCTTCACACTCTGTTAACACATAGCTGTCATATGACAGAATACAGCTGCGGGGCTTTCATCTGTTCTGCTCTGGCAGCTTGGCTTCTGTAATGATATGTAAATGATGTGCGTGAGCTATCAGCTGCTGCACTTAGATGGGCTTAGTAATGCATTTGCATGTTAACGTGCACAAAGTAATAAACGGGAGGATAATCATCAATCTTGTTCTGTATTTTGGCCATGTCTAATTTCAGCTTGGACTCATCTTATTTTCTCTTTTCCAAAAGCTGTGGTGACACACTAATATTGCTATCAACCTTTGAAGCCACCGACATTCAGAATCAGAGCCTCCTGATAGTTAATGTATGAAAGACTGACTCAAGTCACTAACTTGTGCAGCCAACCTGTTTTTGGTCTTCTAAACTCTGTGACTCTTTGTGAAAGAGAAAAACGCTATATGGAAAGTCTTAGACCAGAAAAATGCAGTAGCTTATGTGATTAAACATATATGTAATGACAGTGAGCACATGCATCCCTTGGGTTTGATTAATAGAGACTACAGTAAATTTCCACCATTAGCTAGCGTTAAATATGTAAAAGAGCGTCCTTGCAGTTAAGATAATTTGAATGTCTTCCACTGGAAGATCAGCTCTCCCAAATGACATGACTGAATATCTGCAGCCATGCTCACGGCCTTGTGCGGTGGTACTTACATAACCAACATGCTAATATGCTCACAATGGCAAAGCTAAAAAGCTGAAATATATAAGTAGTACCATGTTTACCATCTTAATAATATATATTTTAGTATGCTAACATTTTCTAATTAACGAAAAAGACTAGAAAAAACAACAACAACAAATACACAGCTCAGGCTTGGCAACTCTTTTTTTTTACATAAGTAAGTAAATTAAAATTGAAATTTTGATCTGAATATAGATGAGAAGAAGTTAAGGGAGCTCTATCCCTGCCTCTGCCACACTCACTTATTTGCTAATATTAAATCAGTTTCAAAAACTCTGTATAAATTTACATTTCCTACTCTCATTTTTTTTTGTCAGAAATGAATGTCAGAAATTCATTGAACATGAGTGGAATTACCCAAACAGTGCTGCTCTGCTTTTCTAACAAGAAAAGTCCTCAGTATATCAACCCTCGTGTGTGTTCAGTTTGTTTCTGTTTTCAGTTGTGTGTGTGCAATTTCCTTTACACAGCTTTCGTTATCATGCTTCAGTGGCAACCCATTACATATATGGAACACTACCAGCCCATAGTATATTCATAGCATTTGTTGGTGTAATAAATCTATCATTTTTATCATATATATTCTGTGAAAGGAAGCAGGAATGTAATAAATGGCAGCGCACGCTATTGGGTTCATGTTTTGCAATGCATGTTACGGTACCTTCATTTGATGCAATACCTTGGGAATTGCTTTGTATTAGGATTGTTTCAGGGGCTTGTATAGAAATAGTTTTATGTTATTCATGCCGAGCTTCCCCTATAATGTGAACTTATTACTCTTTCATCTGTGCTGCACTCCACAAGCCCACAGACCATTATTCAAAAGGTTAGAGTACAATATGACAAAGACCTTTCCCTCTCCCTCATTGTTTCAAGATTGAGAAGGAAATGTTTGAACTGTAGCAAATAACGGGAAAAGAAAGTGTGGTTGTGTAACATAATGTAACTTAGCAACAGCAGTAGCAGTACTGTTCTTTCCAAAGTTATTTTGAAAAAAAAAAAAAAAAAACTTCTAATGCCCTTCTTGTGTTTGATATATAATCCCTCAACCCCGGTATTTACTTTTTAAAATGCTGGTGTGGTAAAAGCATCAAACTGTTCAATCCTGCACTATATTCAGTCATTTCCTACTCAATTTGATGGTGTACAGTGAAAACATGGACAAACATAGTAGCAACTGTGTCATCAATTTTCTCTCCTCTCTTCATTATACAGACCACAACACAACAGCTCGCCTGGAGGAATTTCATGTCCCAGACACTTTGAAGGGGTGCGTGCCAACATGAAACCTCATCATCCAGTTGTGGGGTGGCGTGTCTACTGCTACACTGTGAAACTCTCATATTACTAGTGGTCTTCCATAAGAATGTTTCTACATTATCCATTAACATCATAGTTAGAAATACAAAGCTGCACTCGATATACAGATAGCTGATATCAACACATTTATGTATAGTACATCTGCTGTCTTAATAATTCGATATAAAACACTGATTCAGCAGTGAACATCCTTCTGTGTGATGCATGCTATCATACCTGCGTGAAAGTCAACTCCCACAGCAAACAGTGATCCTGTGATAGGCATGAGGGCCTCGCTGTTATCATTTGGGTCCAGAGCGATTCCCCGGATTCCCTCATGGATGGAATACATTAGAAATGAGTCAACACCTAAAGAATAAATGAAGTATCATAACATAAACAGAGGTTTCGAAGCATCGTGAATTATAAATGTATAGTGCAGGAATTCTCAGGTGCATGCATGAATGAATGAATGCAGGCAGATTTTAAACATGTATATTTTACTGGCAGTCATAAAAGACAAAATGCAGATGCAGGAGATATCGGCAGCTCTGGTATATATTAGACGTACCTTCACAGGACATGCGGTCGCTACGCAAGTTGTAGCCAACAGTGCAGGAGCAGCTACGGGTGTTCTCGGAGGTGGGGAAGCAGAGCTGTGAGCATCCTCCGTTGTTTATCTGGCACGGGTTTCTTCCTGAATGTTAAGCACGACCCACAGATGGCAAGCAATAAGGTACCATAGGTGTATGCATTTACTGTATGTGTTTCTGTTTCTTTATTTACGTGTTTATGTATGAGCCTGCTTACCTTTCTGACCCTCCCTGTCATACACTTTCATATGTACCACCCCACTTGTCTTGTTTCTCAGGGTCACAGGGTTCCGTCCATCTCTCTTGTTCACTGTTCCTAGCTGTGCTGATTCCTCATCTGCCCACCAGAGTTTTCCACCTGTAACCATCAATGTCATTTGTTGAAAAAAGTACAGCCATGGATGCAGAATTAAAACAGCAACACAAGGGCAAACTGAACTTTGTGAGGCAATAATGCAGCATTTTTCTTTCTTCACTCACAGAAATCTGCAGATCAAAATGTGACGTAAGGCAGCCTTCATAAACACTACAGAACAATCAAATACCAATTCCAAGTGCAAATGGCGAGCTTCTGCTTTCACTCTAATCCACCAAGGCTGGCACTCTTATGCCGTAAAGCCCTTTAATAATTGAAGCATTCTCTGAGCTCATTTGAGATTAAAGAGTGGGATACCCTGTTCCCTGCTCTGCCTACTCGCTGGTGATGATGCATGCATCTTGCAGCCTTGAAACATTGTTGCTCTGATGCTTTGATGTGAAAGGTTTTCACACCAACAAAGGCGTCTTCCATGCAACAGTTTGGGGGACTTTATAAAGCAAAGCCGTTATAAATTGAAACAGGCACAATTGTAATTTTCAACACCATGTCCACACAATTAAAGGTATAATTAGTAGGATTTTCCTAAAAAGCAATGTGTAAACTCATACAAAAATAAATAATCATAACAATTATATATATGGTATGCTAGTAATCGCTCAGTCATTTCTAATGAGTTGCTAGAAATGTCTGGCGGTGTCTGTATCTCCAAAGATGATGCCTGGATTTTCTCCTTTAGCTGTTTTTGGGACGTTTCTTGGCATCACCCTTTGGGCAGTGGTGTGTAGCCCCCAGCCAATAAAAGCACACGGGGTGCAGGACTCTAGAAAACTGAAGCAAACAGTTACCAGATCGTAAGCACATGAGCCGGGGAGAAGGGGACGAATTTGAACGCTGTTTTCCAAACAACAACCGACAAATCCTACTCATTACAAATTTATCTTCTGTGTTTAAAAGCACAACACAAGTACTGGTGCCAGGGAAACTAAGACTACATACTGTAGTTGATGTGTGTCATGATGTTTCACCGTCTACTCCCGGAGTGGCTGGCTTGTCTGGCTCTGTGTGACAGTGAACCTCCAGGCTTCAGTAGTGTCATCGTGAGCATAAGTGATGAGTGCATCTTTGTAAAGAGGCAAAAGAACAATAGGCTCCCAACCTCAGAATACCCAGCCACCACCACCACACTATCCTCCAACTTCCATTTCTGTCCTCAGCAGAAATCAGTGATGCACAGTCCGGGTCCTTTGCCACAGCCTCTACAGACGTGACAAGAACTCTTGATTTTAAAATCCCACTGAAGTGGAAAGGGGTGGATCCTCTTGCTTCAAAATAGACACTGTACCACACTCCAAAAGGTGGAGATGGACCTGATTTTAGTCCTTTTAGAAAGTGCCAAAATTGCAAATATGGACCATTACACTGACGAAGTATGCTTTAAAATAGGCAGCATAAATGGAGAGACAAATTCATATTTACACAGTCAAATTGTGATGGACTGTTGTAAAGGATCATCTTCCTCAACAGGTCAAAAAAAATCCTGTTTTAGAAGCAAAGCAACCCTCCACAAAGGAATTACTCTGATAAGCAGTGACCACTTATGAGGTGGATGAATTTTTTTAGGTCGTGTGCAAATTCAACCTTTGACTGCTGCAGTACTGTAACATAGATAAGAAAAGCGTCACTTTGCAGAATATACAATATGATGTAATGAAGCAGTACGTATTAGGCAATTAAGAAACATGTTTATATTTCACAAAAAAAAACAAACAAAATGTTTGTGTCCTTTAGGTTTAACACCACCAATCCCTTGAAGGTGAGAAACTGTTTTGTTATTGCACTTTTTTTTTTATTTATTTAGAATAAAAAAAAAAAATAAAAAAAAAACACACACGCATAAACACAGAAACAATTCCCAGTTGCACTAACAGCTTCAGGCTCAATGTCATCCTGTAAAGGGAACGTAAAACTCGTTTCCACAAATCAGACAAATTCCCATGAGTGAGAATGACAGTCTACATGCAGTTTACAAAACATCTGACCCTGGAGGGCACGCTAGCCTAGATTAGCTTTGCACCCTGTGTTAATTTGATGCCGTGGGGACCGCTGCCTAGCTGTGATTGCTCGCTTGTGGCACATCATATTCAATTTCCACCTCAACTGCAAGTTTGATTCCAGGCTGATGGATCACCCACACCTTCTAAATAGAAGCCCTCACCTTTCCCTCAAGCCAATCCAATTATTACAGAGCCTTAGGACCTGAGTGGATCGACCTTGTGTCACGAGCAGTGCCTTCATTATATCTTTTCACAACCAGCTTGAGCAATCACTAAGACATGCACGCAAAATGAAAAAAAAAGCCAAAAGGAAACACAAGCAGCCCAGCATGTTCGTTTGACAAGCTGCTGTATGCGCGCCAAATGAATTGCCAGCTCGATCGATTTCAGTCATTTTCCTCTCGCAAACAGACAGTCAGGGTTTCATTTTGTGGTCAGTTGTGAACATATAATTACAAAACTTTCACAATCACAGACAAAAACTGAACTGCGCTCTACAGTTATCGCTGCAGTAGAATAACCTCTGAAAAACCCATTCTCCTCCAAAACCCCGGCTCCACCTTCAGCTGTGGGGGAGCTACTGACCCTGAATGAACTCAAGCTTTCCTTGTTTACAAAGGACGCTTCAAACATGACTAACTGATCGATAAAGCTATCACAGACCAGAAGAGAGAGTAGCAATTGTTAGATTAACGCTGATTTAAAATGATTGGTTGAACCACCACAGAGGACTCGAGAGCCCTTAATTACCCATACCCACTTGACAATACCAAACAACTTACTCTCCTGGCAAATCAGATTGCACATGTATCTATTCTAATGTCATAATTGTAATTCTAATCCTAGTTATAAATTCAAATTCTTATTCCACTAGGCATCAGATCAAAGTTTGCTGCTTGTAAGGAAAAGAAGAAAGAGCAAGGAGATATAGGAAACTATGAGAGAAGCAGAGTGAATTGTCAGCAAATGCACGTAATTGCATCTTTCACCATAGAAACACAACGAAGAAGGAACATTTCTCTGTAATGGCCATCACCTATAGTCTATTAACTAACCACCAGCAAAAATCAGCTCAGAACTGGGAAATTACATGTCTGGCTGATGTCCTGCAGCCTCATTTCCAGCTGACCCTATACATTTAAAAAACATATGCTCAATGGTCTATAGCAAATGAAGGAGGCATCTTGGTACAACATTAGAAACTGAATGCCTGAAAGACAAAAAAACAACAACATTACACCAAATCCAAAATTCTAATCTCAGGCTACTCTTAAAATGCACTCTTTGCTAAGCAACAGTATTAATAGCAAACATTACTGTTGTAGTGTTAAATTGGCACAATTAGTTTGAAATAGATATAAACATACAGTGAACTGTGCTGCTGTAACACTCAATGAGGCATCAAAGGCGCCATCACCAACTTTGTGAAAACCGTTCTGTCATTACTGACACACAATCTGATACAGGGTGAAAAGTGAAGAGTGGAGTTGTTATTAAACACTGAGGGCAACATTAAGATTAAGACTTAATATTTAATAGATCATCATCTACACCCAAAAGTGACTGAAGCCAATCATCTCATGCCAAGACTATTCATAATGTGCTGTGATATCTAATTAAAATAGGTCTTATGAGTATTAAATACACTTTCGTGCTTGCATGAATCCAAGTAATGTAAATGTATAATCCTACTAGATTGCTATCCTCCCTATATAGCAATTCATTATCGTGCAATAAATGTACTATTGGAGCACAATGAAATTTCTCTATTTAACAAAGTAAAATAAGACTACACTCCGTGGCTGTTCATTCTACCATTCAAAACAATTTCCTCAACATAACAAAATGTCATTAATTGTGATTGATGGAGACTTGCAGACATCATTTCCCTGTTTTGCTGTACCTGCTACTGTGCAGGAACCAAGCCATTAGTCTATGTCACCTTGAGTTCTAGCTCCCATTTGTGAAACGCAATAATGAAGTCTCCATAGTCCATATAAGAAAAAGTTCTCAATAGTCAAAGCCTTTACTGTAAGAAACACATACAAATGAACCAAAAAGATGTAGCTTGGAGTTGCAGGGTGCTGAAAGCTAACGAAACAGTGGGATTCCATTCTGCTACTGGTGTGTTATTTTGTAACAGTGTAATTAAAGCTCTCTGCACATGCTGACAGATACCCACCACACAAACCAAGGCCTGCAATGATTAATAACATGCTTCAAGAACACAAAGTATCACCCTGACAGCACTCTTGATTTTATTTTTTTCTTAAAAAATAGAAAATTCACTTTTGTACACACAAACACACACAAAATCAACAACTCTCTGTTCAGTATGTTTTCTCCATTCTCATTACCAATCTTGGCAAGGGAAATGCATTCGCATAGCTCACTGGGAAGCTTACCAATTGTCAAGATTGCAGCAGTGTGGAAGTGAGACAATTTAAAATTCAAATTCTGATCTGTGGTGTCAGAGAGATGAATGAACATTTATTTGTCACCTTTCTGAAGTGTACAGGTACAGCCCAAATACCTGTTTAGATAGTTAATGTCTGTGCTGCATGGCACTCAGTATGTTACTGTACATTACTGTTACAGAATTTCGGCAGCTTTTTACATTTTCTCTGTGGTGAGGTGGTGGAACTGGAGTGTGTTTTTGTCAGCACAAATGTGGTCCTAATCAGAAGCCTGTATGTATGTCTAAAAAAAAGGAAAGGCTGAAGGTAAAAGACAGAGGCTGTGATCAAAAGACTGTTGTAATGTCAGATAAAGGTACTATTTCTCTCCAGAACGCATTGACTTAAATTTCAGGAGATTTCTAAATGAACCTATGAGTTGATGGATGATGTGACACATTTGATTCAGCACTGATACCAAGAATCAACACATAATGAACATCCTCCTCCCTTTTCATTATGAAAGGGGTGAGAAAATCAATCATCAATCACTGCTGCGCTGTGTTTTAATTATCTAATGCCCCTGCTACTTCACACAAAGTGAAGCACAACTGTTGCGAGGGCTGGCTGAATAGCTCCATTCTACAGCCACTTAACTGGTTAAACACGTAATCCTTCCACACTCTCTGACTAATCCCCGAAGGCAATCTGATGCACTCGTGACAAGCTCCACTCACCCATCACGGCCAGAGCTGTGCCTTTAGCTAACTCCCTCTTTAGAGTCTCCAGCACTTCCAGTCCATTGCCGTCCAGATTGCACCTGTTGATAGTGCCATTGGCTGAGCTTATCCAGTACAGCTTGTTTGCAGTGTAGTCTATTGAGAGACCTGAGAGGAAGACAAGTGAGGAGAGGACACTGGGTAAGCACTCATTGTGCTGAGATTCGCCAGGATAAAGGGCTTGAGTTCAAAACAAACCCACCATTTTTAAAACACAAGAAAATAACTAGAGACAAGAGCAGATCAAACATTTCAACACGTAATAATATTATATTGTCATTAAATATTTCAATTTGAGACATTACAGTGAACAGAACAAAAAGAATAGAACTGAAAAACAAAGGTTGTCTTAACCAACCTTGGTACTTTATTAAGTGCCATCACTTCCTTTAGTAACAAATCCTGGCTACATTAAATATACAACACTCACATAAGTTTCCTTTTGACTATACCTTAATTGCACTGCAACAGCACATATCTGAACTGCATTACCATTTGCATGCTGTAGATTCCATGCATTTGCTTGAGAGAGAGCTAATAGTAAAGTTTATGTATTTGCTGGCACATATTTGTGTGGCAGCTCCAGCTGGCATGAGAAATGAACAAGAGTGAGACCAACTGTTTTTAAATCTATTTCCTGACTAACATGAAGGTTTTTCATTGAATGCCTCTGTTGGTGGGGACCGAAAGCAATTTCAGCTGTGAACCTCTGGACAACTTACTGTCTCTCACCGTGTGTTGGATTTATGTCTGGCAGATTCACAGCCACAATGCGTCATTAATTTACGCTTGTCCCCAGGTTTACCCCATAATCATAAATGAAGCCAGTGAAATACAGTGCGCCCTGCTATCTGTACTGCTGACATGCCGAGGAGAATGAAAAAATACAGTGAAGACAATGGTGTCGTTTGTATGACAAAAGGGGAGTTTGACCTTGAGCTCTCCGGCTGTTTTTGCTAAATCGAGCTGTAATTGCTCACTTAACTGGGCATCACGTGGGGACAGTTGAGTTTACTCAAAAAGTCACTCAAAAAGTAAGAGAGTATAATGAGATAGATATCATTAAGATCATGTAAAATGAGTTTAAAATCATACAGCAGTGACTTATCAATGGTCCTAATAAATTATAGTGAGTACGCTCGGTAGGAAACAGTGTTGTGCATGCTAGGCAAGACTGCCATGTAAAAATACACCTATCAAATCAGAAAGACTGACTAAGTTAAACACTCACATTTCATCACATCAAGAGGTGAACTTTCAGTTTCTATTTGCACATACACCTGTACAGTGGAGCTAGAAGGGCAAGAAGGGCAAGGTTTGAACATTATAATGGATATATATATATATATATATATATATATATATATATATATATATATATATATATATATATATATATATATATACCAGATAGATTTCCTGTATTGAGGAGATTATATTTTGATGCATTTTGCATATATTCATAGTTATCATTCCCGCAGTCCATGAAATGAACTCCTACGGGAAGAACATGTACATAAGCTGTACTGAAACACTGATTTCTGTTGGCCTCGCTTTAACACAAAAATACCTTTTTTTTTCCATTTTTACTTTAATTTTGATTTGACTTAAGTAAATGAAGTAAAGGATTATTTTGGGAATCGAACAGTTACAAGTATACAGTGTTTGTCTGGTTTCAAAGAAACTCCAGCATTGCTTGACTTGCCACGCCTTGTCTCATCTTTATTAGACACTTTGATACCTTTAACCAAAGAGTCTGGGGACTTTCTTTGACGTTGCCTGTTGAGATAACTTCAAAACTGACTCTTGCTGTCAAAACTAGAAACATGTCAGCAGGTAGAAACATTCATGATTCTATTTGTAAAAGTCAGTGCATGTACATGCACGGAAAGAAATTGATTTTAAACAGATTAAGGCAAACTGAGATTATCACAAATTTCATGTAAACACCTTTATCGGGTTATTGCTGTCAAATCAAGGTTCAATAGGGGAATTACTTCAAATGAATCTGGAATGAAGTAAGCATAGATACAAAGTGGTGCATGCAGCGGCACAGCTGTTGATGCTGGGAAATTTAATTGAATTAAATTACCATAAACTGAATCCATAACCAAGCAATACTTACAAATCCCCTCAGTTTTCTGTCTTGTTCTGTGGTAGTAAGATGTTTGCTGTGGGCTACTGCATGCTTTTCCAGACAGTAGCCCAATAATCAAACAAATCAAGTGCACTTGGATTACTGGACAAACTGAGTTATTGCAAACTATGCAAATGCTCTAATCTGGTTATTTATATTCAGATCAAATTAGATTATAGCTTGCATGTAAACATACCGAGTTTATGTAAACTGAACAGATTGATCTAGAAAACAAATGCCATTTTACACATGTACAAAGCATTCCTCTTGGCTCAATCACATCTGAGGTATGGCTGGATAGGAGGTCTAACTCAATATGCAATTGGAGGCTCTCATACTGACCTACAGGATCCCTCTGGTTCTGGTGGAGGACCTTGCTGTTACTCCCGTCCATGTTGGCCATGTTAATGGTGTTGCCATCTGTCCAATAGATTTTTCTGTGTGGGAAGGTGTGAGGTGAATAGTTAGTGGTTCAACTGGGCAAAGTGTATAATGAGGTTTACAATACAGTCAATGAATGTTACCCTGTTATTAACTGAAAATGTAACGTAAGCAAATTGATTTTGTTCTGCCTGACAACCCCGTAAAGATCTGCAAAAAACATTTCAAGCCTGCAAAAATATTTTCTTTACAACAACAAGGTTTTGGTCCCCTTTGTGCAGGTGCGGTCTGTAGTTAGGTTTCCTAATACTATGCACTGAAGGTGAGGTGCTTATGAAGCGCATAGATTGCTCTAATCTACTTACCCCTTGGCGGGGTGCACTACAAGGCACCTTGGCTTATCAATGCCGTGGATGATGGAGGTCTTCAGGGACCCATCAAAGCGAGCCACATTGATTTGCGACTCGTCATTTTCTGAGCTGAGCCAGTATAAGTTCCTGGAAAGCCAGTCTAAAGCCAGACCGCGGCAGTTCACGATGTCTGTCAGGGAGAAGAGAGCATGAAGAAGCTGTCACGCCTGTGTGCTTCAAAAAACTTCAATGTAAATGAGCTCAGGTCTGACATAAGTAAAAGACAGGTGTGAATGCTCTTCATACGACTGTAGTTTTCATGTATACTGAAATATTTGTAGAATCTTGCAATCAGGTCAGAGGAAGCAGCAATACGCATTACAATTTATTGCAATTAAATGTTAACCACAACAATCATTAAACCATGATTAATAATAAGCACTACTCCGTGACCAAGACAAAACAAAATTGCAACAAGAGTATATGTGTACCAACTAAAGTTGATTGTAGGTACACACACCCACTGTACCACACACACACACACACACACACACACACACACTTGACTTGAGTCTTGTATGGATGTCTGGAATGCACCCACCTGAAGAAATGATGGTCTCAAGCTGGGTGCCATTGATGAAGGCCCGTTTGATGGTTTGGGTTTTGATGTCAGCCCAGTAGATCCTTTCCTCCTGGGCGTCGTAGTCCACCACTGTGACATCATCGATGTCTGGCACTGTTAGTGCCGTCATCACGTTCAAGTAAGGGTTGTCAATGTCCACACCACGGATTTCGGACCGCCGCACATACAGGAGGAACCTTTTCAACGCTGGTGAAATCAAGAATTAAATCAATTGAGAAAGTATGCCTTTTTTTTATACCTTCTTTTTTTGTCAGATTCAGGTGAGAGTGTAATGCTACCAATATGATGTAAATGCTGATGTCAAACAAAAGAAATTTTAATGTAATGTGAAACACTTTGTTGTTTACATAGTATCCTCTGTTTTCACTCTGGAAAAAAGAGGGGGGGGTTGGGGGGAGGGGAGGGCTGACAAATGAGGATGGTGTTCTTGCTCACCAAAGCAGGATTGTTTGTTGGGTGAAAGCTTCATAAGGTGTGGACAGGTGCAGGACGCAGTGCGGTTGTAATTGATGAGACACAGATGTGAACAGGGACCACGTCCATCATTCTCTTCACATGGGTTAGAGGCTGATGGGAAGGAAAGAGGAATATTTCAGAACACTCAGCATAAAAAAAACTAAGATGACAAGCAAAGAGACAGGACAAATACTGGACGTGAAACATCCTTTACCACAGGACACTTACAGGCTTGTCTGAGTACACTGAAAGAAAATGCATGCTTCAAAACTGTAAAAAAAGAATTGGTGACAACTATAATTACAATATTATTGTTGCTGCAAAAAGCTTAAAAGCATGACAGTCTTGAAAAGAAATAAGAACTTCTGAAAAAAATATATATGCATAATGTATTAGATGGTCTTTGGTGCGTTAAGGTTAGCCTCCTGTTGAATTAAAGAAGGTTAAAGACGTGGATACAAATGATAGACCATAAAAGATTCTATATATTATTTCTCTATTGTCATTTCTTATGAATAAAAGGTGACATTATCTCAGTTGCCCTGTTACTGTAGGGTAGTAGAATATTCAGTTTACAACCCTTAGATACTGATGGTTTCTACCACAGCATGCTGACTTTCGACAGCTTTAAACTAAACAGTGATCTTTCAGGAGCAATGCATTTGAAAGAGTCAGTTTTCATGAATTTCTTACAATACCCTATTCAGAATAAATCACCTCAGCAAAACTAAAGAAAAGTCACCCACAGTTCAATTATTTCCCGTCATGCTGCAATCACATTTCACGCATCAAACACATCCATTTCTCCATCGACTCTGGATGATTCATGTCAAACAAGCTCATTCAAAGTTCATTTCCTGGGCTCCTTCAGCAACGCACTGGAGAGCCCAATTGCATCACAAATGTGGCTTATTTAAGACAAGAAAAAAATTCAACTCTGTCTCTGAGCTGGAAACAGCACCCAGCTGACTCAGTATGCTAATAGGGAGACATCAGAACAGCGCTGCTTTCACCTGATTCATGCTCTTGAGGGATGACAGACAGAAACAACAGAGCCAAGGTGTTTGTTTACTCTAAAGTGTCAGATGTATTTGCAACAAATAAATTTTAAAAATGAGCTCACTGCTATGCCAAGGCAGTGAGAATGGTTGCGCTCCCTTAAAATAAAGAAAAATGCTCATTTTCAATATAAGTCAATTTCAGGGAAGGCCCATTAGTATGCAAGTGCTTCTTACCAGTGAGAGACCTATATTTGTTGTGTTCTTACTTGTTTCAAAGACTATAATATTTGTCATAATAACACTGCTGATACAATTACTGTGTGGCCTGTCTGCCTGTAAATAACTGCGTATGATCTTAATTGTATGGATAATATATTGTTTATGTAAAGCTTTGCACATGTTGAGAACAATAATTATGACAGCAAAAAGACTGACTTAAGTATCCTCAGCCACACCTCCTTTTCTCCCTCATTCCCTGAAAGAACGGAGTAAATACAAGGAGAAAAAGGAAACCTTATGTTCTCATACTACTACAAATAATACTGAATGATCCCCTAAGTTCACACCACTAGAGTATGACCAATCAAACAGCTGAAAAGAGGAACTTATTGAGCCATTAATGACTTTGGGAGAATGTCAAAACAACAAACAAAAATATCAAAACTGTTATCGTCTTCTGGGTCAAAAGATTTGAAAAGAAGAAAAAAAAAAAAACTCCACTGTACTGCTGTTTATAATGGTGCAATGGATATATGTGTAGGTGTCTTTGTGGTCTATCATCAACTAATTATCTGTTATAGCTACGAGGCCACGGGACTGCCAATGTGCCTCCCAATTTGCAAATGCTTGTTACCCACTCTAATGTTAAAACATAGCCTTGCCTTCCAAGTGACACGTAATGTATTTACAGGCTGTTTATGTCGTCAGTGGAGCTCCTCAGATCAGCTGCATGTTGCTGTTTAGTTCTCTGTCTTTTTTTCTTCCCTCCCCCTGTTTTTTTTTTCTCTGGTCCAGATGTTCATGGTCTAGTGGAGTATTGCATCTCTAGGCCTTGGATCTGGCTAGAGTGGATAATAGCCAGCTCCCTCCCCTGTTGAGCTTTTTTAAAATAGGATTAGGCACGCTTACTGTCTTCTTTGGAGAAGCAGTCCCACTTATCTATGGTGAACAGTCATGAGAATGTAGATAGAGGAAGGAAACAAGCAAATTAACTTGTGACACACAGAAAAAACAGTGGAATCACTGAATAGATGCAAACCCGATTACCATCGTCATAATGCCCATTTAAGAATGGTGGCTTACATAGGAAGACAGCTGAGGGGGATAAATTTGAAACTTGGCAATGCTAGAAAAGGCAGTTGTGATAGAAACTGATGCATCAATCAGGTGGTCTTGGCACAAATGCCCAAAATGTTCCATAATCCAGTGTTTTATTTGGGGGATTCTGCTTTAGACATATTGAGAAAATCCAAACAACCTATTTACAGAAAGAAAAACGCAATAAAGTCAACTGAAAACAGATTTCATGCTATTAATTTCACTTGGCAACATATCTGCGATGCTGATCTGCATATGAAATAAAGATTGGCTCACACATGCAGGCCCTTTGTCAGACAGCATATCAGCAGTGAATCTTTTGTGGTCAGAATCCTGGCTTACTTTGCTTCTTATAGAATTGATTACCTCTTCCATTGTGACAGATACTGATTCAGGGGCATTCACTGGGAAGAAATAGCTGGCGTTATTAATGAAGTTTCAGAACTATTTCATGTATTCCCTGTCACCACAACACATTATTCACATTACTAATTGATTTGATTATCAGATATGCCACAATTATTCATTGGCAGATGTGGTTCTCATTCTGCAGCTGTCTTTATTCACATTCAACCAAAAGGAAAAAAAGGAAAAAGAAAAATCTTTAATATAGTGGTAGGAGCCAATTAAAATAATTTGGATGGTGAGAAAAACACATCCAGCGGAACCATTAACTCAAGCTAGCTAATTCTCTGCATGAGTACCTTCTTCATTCAGACACATGCTCATTGATTGACAGACCAAATGAAGGCAGAGGCAGAAGCGGGTAATTAATTACAATATGCTGTTTTTTTTCACATTTTGCAACATGAGAATGGACTGTTTGAAAAGATAATGTATCTTCAGTCATTATTCAGGAGTACTTGAGCATTGAAGCCACATCGGTAGGTAGTTTTTTTGTTTACCTATGGAGTATAATATGGCAGGATGCAATTTAAACTTCTTAACAAGCACCCCCTTATTTGTGCACAAGCCTGAAAATGACATACCCAAAAAGAAATGGTTGCTGTTTTTAAATGCAGTTTCAGAATTAGCTAAATGTTTTATGTGACCCTGTTTTCTGTGCACTCATGTTACGAAGTAAAAAACATCTGTCGCAGCAATAGTAAGATCTGTTGTGTATGTTGCATGGAAAGATATAATTATGAGGCTGTGTGGTTTCAAACAAGTTACCTGTAAATAAGGTAACAAACCCCCCTTCAAGCTTGTATTGGTGGCAGTGCTGATAGCATTAAATGTCCCTGCTGGAAATATCCTAGGAAAGCAGAACTGACAATTTATATTAATACTGACCTGGTTCCAGCTAAAGCAGTGAAATGTCCTGTTTCTGTGAATGTCTCATCTCTAACAGCAAAGCCAGCAAAACTGTTCTCACCTTGTGGCTGCCTGCTGGGGTGGAAGATCTGCAAGTCAAAAGGCTGCGCGCTCGTCTTCTGGATGACCGTGACGTTTCCCCCGGTCCACTTATTGGCTCTCGCTAAAGTGTTTGTCCGCCAGTCCGTCCAGTAGACATTGCCTCCAAAGAGAGACACAGGCAAAGGGATGGGACAGATATTCGTGGCCCCTGAGGATCTCAATGACCCCACTTCCATCATAGAGTGCGGAGAAAATGGCGTCAGAGCTGTTTAAAAGAGACCAACACAAAGGGCCATATCAAAGTTTAAACTGCTCTCCACATGCATTGAAAGGGAACAGTAAAAGTAAGCAGATCAAAGTGTAACCCAGTAGTTCACTGATGGAACTATTAAAATGTTCAAGACCCATTTAAAACCAAATATGGCCGTTGTACTAAGATCTCTAAATATTACATGTCCTCCATTATTTAATGCCCACTGGGAGAATGGAAATTCAAGAAAAACCTTTACTCAGGGAATGTAGATTCATTTGCAGTATAATATGTTATACATGTATTCAAAGTAATAAAGGAATGTGAATGTGAAAGGATGTGAATGCTGCTGCACACAAAAGGAAAACTCCAACGGTTTACCGTGCATCTGTCCAAACAATCCGTTTTTCCAAATGATCCAGAGTCAGTCCATTAGGCCAGGCGCCGATTTCCATATCCTTGAACACAATGTGTCGACCATCTCCGCTCATCGACGCAGCCTCGATTCGGGGGAAAGTAGCGTCCCAGTCAGTCCAGAAGAGGATCCTTGGAGCAGAAAAGGCAACAGTTAGTATTGATCACAGCTGGTTTCTTTTTCAGAGCAAAAACAGCGATACACACACAGCACAACTTTTAGCTTTTCACATGTCCACAAAAAAAAAAAGTTTTTACAGCAGGTTTAGAAGATGGATGGATGGATGGATGGATGGATGGATGGATGGATGGACTTAGTTTTTACAGCCATCTGAAAGCAATTTCTCAGCCATTTGTTGTTGTCAGCACTATTATACTGCAAGTATTTACATATACAATGATGTTGTAACATTAACACTGACAGAGGCAATGATGACTGTCCAAGAACAGCACCAGCGATCCAGTGCACCCCTCAACATCTGCGACAGGCCTCAAAATGGGAAGCCATCTGTTTTATTATGACTTTTCACAGATCAGTGAGGCCTGAAAATGAACACCGTCATTGATGTGACCATCTACAGTCCCACTCCAACCCTGCACACATCGCCTCTGTCCTGCCTTGGTCCACAAAATCAGCTAGAACGAATGAGAAAATGGGTGCTCAAACTTAAATCACATACTGACGACAACGAAACAGTGTTAGGAAGAAATATCCTTGTCCAGATCAATAGCCTTATTCACTTGATAAGGCCTCTCTGATCAATGACCCACTCCTTTGAGTGGATTCAAGTAATTAGATTAGAATTATTGCCCCGGAATGGAAATGTGCCTTTAGGCACCAAAAGCACCCATTAATCCTACTCTGTACAGCCATGAAATGTAGTCATCCTCCCAAATGTGAAAGAGTACTATAGGAGAGAGTGCATGAGCAGATTACTCATTTCTTAAAAGTGTTAAATTGATTTTAGGAATGTCTGGGTTTTTCTTTAATCTGAAATATACTGGCCAGAGTATACAACCACTGGCTAGTTCTCAGATCCATTTATCCAAAGTAAGTACCTAATGTGAAATACTAGCAACACAGCAGCTGAGAAAAATGATTCTTTTTTTTGGTGTATAATTTGTACTACACTGTATCATCTAAAAACACGCTATATTCTGTAAAGAGGACAAACATAAAAGCTCACAGATGTGTTTCCAGCAATGCAGCAGTTACTCAGAGATATTACTTTTTTCAATTATTAGCAATTACTTTGTAATTTCTCTCTGGTAAAAGAAACTATACTACTAATTTATTTCATTTATATCTTTAACAAATTTATCCAGATTTATTAAACTACATTTATCTTCTGAGTGATTTGAGTGATGATCTAAGCAAGTAATGCACTTTGTTAATGTCAATAAACAGTACCACGATAAGTCACATATGGGCTGATGCTACAAACCTGGGAGGCATCAGGTGAGCAGCTGTTGAGATGTTGAGTTATGCTGAAAAGATCCCACAAGGGTGATCTGTTTGTGTTTTTTTTTTTGTGTTTTTTTTTGCCATACCATAAAATAAAACCTAAACTGCCTACGTGAAGAGAGGAGCAGTGCAGCAAGAGACCTAGCAGCCAGATGACAGCTATCACCACCAGCCTTGAATTAAGATGTTACATGGGTGATATAGATTCCAGTCCTGTGACTACAGGTGAGTCAGATTAACTTAAAGGGGACATGTCATACTTGCAAACCCAGGCCCAGACTCGGAGGTTGCTGACATTTAGATAGTTGGTGGTTTTCAGAAGTTTAATTTCATGGCTTAAAAAAGGAGTCTGCAGTGTTGTCGTCACATACAACAATCATTTACAATATGCACAGGTAAGACGATAAAACCCATTGCTATTACGCACAAAAAATATTTGGCGTTGGCTTAAACATTTCTCAAAATTAGATCAAAGAACATATTATGTTTGAGTTTAACAACACATTAACTATCAGATCATGCAGTTCATACACATGCCTGTAATACACCAAACAGACTATAAAATACAGCATTGCTCTCATGCACTGTTTAACCTTTGCAATCACTTGCCTACACATTTATTTATGATTTATATCAAAAGCAAGACATCACATCCTTTTCCAAGTGCAGGTCAGTTCTGAATGGAAGGCCAATGGTATGATTCCTTCAGGTGTTCAAATGGATCATATTATTCCACCCAGATCCCAACCTTTCTTCACAGAGGGTGCTTTGACCAGTCACAGTGCAGTGACATGGACATGATCCTTCACCAGCTCCATTGTCTGTTTGCACCAGCAAACACTGACAGTTGTTTTTGATGGGGCGCCTGGCCAAGACAGAGGCATAACTGCTGGAAAGTGAACCTGGGTGTCTGCAGTGGTGGGTGAGTGCTTTTTCCCCTCCCTGCTAAGGCGCCCCTAAATTTTTAAAAGCAGTATCTCTCCTTGCAGAACTCATTATTCTGACTTGACTCATAGCATCTACTGCAAGGCATCAATTCTTAGCTGCCTGATATATCAAAAAGAAGGGGGATACAATATGAAAAGCATTATAATTCTATAAGCTATTAGATTTCTTTTTATTTAACAAAGAAACAAGGTTGTCGTCATTTCAATAACTATAATTAAAAAAAAGAAACGTGTACAAAAAACTGCCTTGACTTTAATGTGGTAAAGACTCCCTGAATATTATACAGTGTACAGTATACAGTAAATTATAGTTAAAGACTTCTAGAGCACAGTGTAAAAAACACCTGCAGCAATTCAAGGGCATGCATAAAATGAGACTTATATCCTTGAGTGTGTTGTCCCAGTCTTCACTACATGCCCATCTTATGCTACAATATAATAAAAATGAATTAGATAAATGACTTAACATTAAGTTAACATGTGCTTGTTACATATATGCAGTATTATCCACAACCATATATTTGAGCAAGATAAAAAATGAGCCTATGTGCACATAAGTCTTTGTTAAATGGCAACTGTCCTCCACCGTCAAATGAATTCACACTTGGTCATTTTTCTTTCATCAGCTAGAAGGACATCGAAGGCTGCATGAATACAAATCCCAACCATGCCTCAATGAAAAAAATTTGCCTGTGCAGAAATAATTATAGTATTTGAGGCTGACAATAATTTTCTGTGGGATATTGCAAAAAGCTATCCTATTTCTTCTAAACCTCAAAAGCCAGTAAACTGTGAATCTTACTGATTAACCATGTTTGAAATCCTGTCAGATATCTATGTGTCTGTTTAATTGGTTGCCCCCACAAATCATTGTCAGTCAGCACTTTTGCTTTAGCTGTCTGTTGCACAAGTGGACAGTGGATTGATGGCTGCTCTGTGCTCTCACGAGGATACCACAATTTAGTTTGTTAAGACAAAACTATCAAAACCAGGATTTCAAAGAGGAAAAAGTAGGAGACTGATCCCTGTACATGTTATCTATATTCATTTAATACATTTGAACCATAACAGAATGCAACAATCAGTTAATCACCCACAGCACTTTTGTTCCTCCAACTATTATCCTACAGTTGGATTAAACCTATTTCAGTCCTGAAGCCACGAGACTCTTAAGTATAAAACCTTTCACCACTCTGTAAATCTCATTAACAGATTATAAAACATATGTAAATAGAAAAAAAAAAAAAAAACATTACAGATTAGGGAACAGCTTTCTAAACACACAAGTACGCCACCTACACACTCAAACATGCATTGCCTATAAAATAAAATAATCATTTTCTTTTTATTTGTGTATTATTATAAGGTGATAAATAAGTTGCAGTGTCATGGCAGCAAGAATAAAATGCCATTAAAACATGATACATGTATGTTGTGCTAAAAGCCACCTAATGTACCTGCAACATAAGAGCCATGCTTCTATTTCAAACCCTCTGGGGTGTTTCACATCAGTGGTCAATAGTAAGTCATTCAACAGCCACATTTAACACAATAAAACACTTATCATAACACTTGTTATCCCAAGAAAAAGAAAGTGTAAACAATGTGCTATAATATATGCTGTGTTTTCAGTAAAGTCTTGCTTGCTGACTGTGGGGCAAAGGACAGGATGCCATTTCAGAGCCACAGATCAGTCGACAAACACTCTCCCCATGTCTCTCAGCGGGATAAACAACCATGATTTGGAAAATTGGCCCTGAGGGGAGTGATGCACAAAAAAAGAACAAAGCATATTTTGGGCTCTTTATCTGAAAGCCCTGTTAAAAATGTTTTAAAGAAAAAACAATGCTGGGGGAACAAGAGTGAAAGGACACTAAAGCGTATAAAGCGGGAGCAATGGTTGGGGGGGTATTAGCTACATCAGTTGTCATTACTGGAATGGAGCACACAGCGCTGTTATTGATGTACTCTATATCTGCTGCCTTAATGGACCTTAACACAGCAGACATCTTCATACATCAAGGCAGATGCAGATGTGAGAAATACAAGGAGGCTGTAATTTTACTTTATTCCAATAATCTCAGTGCCTGATGGATAGCACAGCCACCAGCAGGCTCTGTATGTGGGATTTAGTGCATAACATACCCCTGCCCTGGGTCGAGAGCGATGGCCCGTGGATGCTCCATGCCTCCGGCAATCAGTGTGGTGCGCATATCTCCGTTAAGCTTGGCCACCTCAATCTGGTCCAGATTGCTGTCAATCCAGTATAGTTTCCCTGTAATCCAGTCCACGGCCAATCCTTCTGGGGTGGCCAAACCATGCTGCACGACCACCTCAATCCCCGTCACCCCTGAAACAATAACATCACCAGCATGACCATGTAGTGCTGACATACACTCCAGTCAGGGCTCAGCATTGGTGTTTAGTGTCTCTTTACAGTGCTCAGGAAAACATCTTATAAGCAAGACCCTGGAAACTTTTGAGGAGAGCGCTCTCATAATAAAATAGGGTTCCATTAAGCATGGTAAAGGGGTTTTTCCACATTCTAGCTGTTTACAATTATTCTCAGAGGCTGAGGCTTTTATGTGTGTCTCACAAAAGAGTGGAATAGTTGCAGCTAAGAGGCGATTTCTATGACTCTGCAGAGGGAAATAAAAGCAAGAGAACCAAGTGAATGTACTGCCACCCACAAAAAATACAGAGCAAAAGTTCTGATTCATCATTTTATAAAGGGGAGATACTGTACTACAACAGCTGAACAGATGCATTTTTTAAACTCTGGTCAACCTGAGATCATTTTTCAAGGACAGACAATATCAATTCACTGTATCAGAACCGAAAATGTGTAAATGCAGTAGAAAAAACCAGAGTGTTATCACAGACGTCTTAGACTTCCATTACAGCTGCTGGAGAACAGATGAGCAAGACATGACTCCCTTTAGCCAATACATCACTGCAGTCTTCAGATACATAGCAAATGTTTGTGTATGTGGGTATGTGTACTCGTGTGTGTGCATACCGCCAGTCTCAGAGAGCCTTCCCCTGTAGATCTTATCCTCCACCACATCTGTCCAGTAAAGGAGGCTGCGATTAAAGTGGAAGTCTAGAGCAATGGTATTCCTCAGCCCCGGCACCAGCAGACTGTAGTCCCGCTTGTGAAGGTCTATTCGTCTTATCTCGTGCCGGATTGAGAAAATGATGAAAGCCTCAAAGGGATCTGACCGAGGAGAGAAATGGGAAACAAGCGCCAGATTTTTTTAGGAGCCCCACCTGGAGCTAAGCGATGTTTTGAGTAAACTGTCTACAATGTGTGATATCATGTACAGTATTGGACATTGTCAGAAAGCATTTTTGCTGTGGCTAGTGAGCTGTGACAACCCTGTTCTTCTTTAGCAGGAGGGTGGCTGGGAAGCTCCAGTACATTTTCTGAGGAATATTATTGTGTAGAAGAAAATTAATAGAAATATAACAATGCCATAGTTCATCATTGTTCAGACAGCATCTGACCTCCATGTTTTAAATGCATTCATTTTTAACAATTGCTGAGTCACATTTCTCTACAGGATTTCACTTCCAAACTCTTCACACATTTCTCTTTAGTTACCTGCAGTTACCTCACAACAATTCATCTCACATCCAAAATCAACTCGTGTATCTGAACTGAACACTTGTCTGCCAAAATACTGGCAGACACTGACCATAAAAATCACAGCATTACAAAATGGATCACTGTTGACTCTGTAAAGTATCTTTTATTCATTCACTTATGAAACTAAACCATGATTTCATCACAACACAAAGAAGGTCATGTCATACTGCATGGACTATGCTGCCTCACTCCATGTGCCACTGCCATTTCTTCAGTAATTTCAAGTGCAAAGAATGAAGTAAGGTCATTCCAGTCATGCAATACTACACATAATCACCATTTGCACTCATGTGGAACGGATACAGAAATAAGGAAGTGCTTGTCAACCCTGTCATCTGCATTTGGATGACAAATGTTCATCCGTATCACACCTTCTGTCCTCTCTTTTGGTCCATCATTTTGATCCCTCATCCATCCCTGGCAATCTTCTGCAGATATGTCCTGACATTCAGCAATCATTGTATCCAAGAGGGAAATCTGATCATGTCATAAACATGAGGACAACATGAGGAAAGAATTCCTGAGGAATGGAGAATCAGGTGGAAGGAAAAGTAACACCACCCTGGGGTGGACTGTAAACCATCTATGGCTGGGAGAAATTGTGAAATGTTACATCGTCCCATACAGTTACGAAATGTTCTGGATTCTGCCTCCTTCCCTCACCTGGCACTTCAAAGAATGAAAACAGGCACTCAGTGCCCAAATGAAATGTTTATTTTTTTTAAAAATGACTATTTCCTTAACATTCCAGGTTTTTAATGTACATTTAACATTTTTGACTATAGTATGAAAACCTGTGCAAAATGGCAGTAAACACACTGTTTTGATGGTGGTTGAGTATGAGTGAGGAAACAGATTACATAATTTGACAGATCTGGTGATTAATTGTGTAAAAGCAATGAAAACTGATCAACAGCTTAGTTCACTAGACTTCTGTTGTGCCAACTGTATGAAGAGCCTAGAAAAAGTGAACATATTATGTTTTGTCAGATGTAATATATATTTCACTCCAGCTTTTTTCTCTTCCTCTCTGTTAATTCACTGTGTCAAGGATATACTTTCATATTTCATATATTTCACTTGTTCATACCACCATCTAGTATAAATTTATATGCATCAGTTGGAGCCAAATCAATTTCTTGCCAAACACTTTGGGAATCACCACATTACATTTTTCTATTTCCTGAAAAAAGTAGATACATTTGTAAGTCGTGTCTTTTGAGAAATAAATTTTGTAGGGTCTCTAAGAAGTCGCTAAATCTAGTGACAAGTCCTAAAACTGGCAACAGTGCTTGCATACTGAATGTTGCTGGCCTTGCCCACTGAGGTTAGCTCAATCAGTGAGATTATTTTTGCTTCTGAGAAGTGTTTGTACAACTAAAACTCTGAATTTGTCACACATGGACACTTGTATATATTCAAACTAATTCATCAACACAGAGCTCACAGAGACACACACAGTATTTTGAAAATATGCCTCTTTGCAAGCCTTATCTTCAGAGCACTCTAGACTAAATCATACTTTAGGGAATGGAACGGTTTACACACAAATGCAATTAAAATGGTGTCCTTGCTTCAATGACACATTTCAGTGTTTGTAACCAAACTAGCTACAGAGCTACCAGAGAGAAGATTTGTATTTGCAAATCTTTTATTACTCAAATGTGCACAGGAAAAGGAGGAGTGCATGTGTGCACGGGACTTCACAAAGAATACAATAACACCTCTCTCAAGATTAAATTGGAATGTTTGTGTTTGTATGCAAAATTTGATTTATGATGAAGCTGAAGAATTCTGATCGGCTTCCAGAGAAAACTGTCTTCTTTTCCTGCGTTAATGTAAGATTAGAGCTGCAACTGCCATCAATCATGCAGTGAAATAGAGAAGCAAGTAATCAAAACAAGGTCCATAAATCTGAATGTGACAAGCCAACGGCATGTGCGTGTAACTATTGTATTTCACACGGTTACCGAGCGGTCTCATCAAATAGATTATTCACTAACAGAATAGTGGAAAGTTAGAATTTATAATGTGATACTACATTGGCGAAACATTCGTGTTTGTATGGAATAGGGCCTGAGGTGAACCTCTCCGCATTGAATGAAGAAACAATGTTCGGGTGGTTTGAGAAGGGAGAACACGCTTCCTTCACTCAGCATCAGTATAGATAGAAACAGACAGGACTCATCACCGAGATGCCTCTTCAGAGTTGAAACTGATTGGATTTGACCTGACAGTACCCTAAAGCACCATCTATTACTATTCTTCCGACCACCTCTCCACTTTTGCAGAAGCACTAACAAGAACCCCTCAAATCTGTAGTTTCACCTTTATTGTTTTCCTTCCCAGTTTCTGTCATCTTTGGCATAAATGTTGCATTGAGATGTGTGACTTCAAACTCATTTTTCAAAACATATATTCAACACTGCAGGAGGTCAGAGAACAATGATCCCAACTCAAAGATTTTTAGAGTTAGAAGTATGTCCTAGGCTAACATTTAATATTACTGCCAACACAGAGCCACAGCCACACACCATCACAACAGCCAACAGCATCACTATAACAAATGTTAAAAAAAAAAAAAAAGAAAACAGAGTCTGTTACCTGTACTGTGACAGCTGTCTCCGTCTGGGTCAAGCATCCATCCTCCTGGATAACAGGAGCACTTCACCGTGGTCTTGTACTGCTCACACACCTGGCTGCACCTCAGGTGACGGCTGCAGTAGTCCACCACCTCACATGTCTTGTTGCTGGAGTCCAGGTGAAGCCCAGGGGGACAAAAACACACAACCCCTTTCCCCGGTGCCACCGTGCACTGGTGACTGCAGCCTCCTCTGGCTACAAGACACATGTCTGGGGTGAAGAAAGGCCAACAAAGATATTGCGATTTAAAAGTGAATGAAACAAAATACAGCATGCGTGGGGGCACAGTAAGATAGTAGTATCTGACTGTCTCTCAGAGCCACTATTTGCCAATAATTCCCTGAAATATAAAAGGCTTTATGTTTGAACATAATGTCACCAAGACAACATATTTTCAAGTCAGAGCTAGAGATAATAAGTAAAGCGTAATGAGTGCATTCACAGTCAAATGGAGATAAAGGGTTTGTCATGAGAAAGCCCTCATACAGCAAGTTCTCTGTGGATTCACCTGCGGGTGAAATGGCTTTTATTTTCATCACTCCTTCAAGAGAAAAAACACAAGAAAAAGAACACAATTCACCATCCTTTTCAGAAGTAATATGAAGACAGACATGTCTTAACTTAATCGTCTTAACTTTATCGTCTTTTATCTTGTTAGACAGTTGTTTTCTGCCCTACACACCTGTTTTTTTAAAGAGCTGTTTGGTAAAGATGGCAAAGTATATTGAAAAATAAAGCTGGCCTAGTGTCTCTTTCCCTACTGTGATTAAGACCATATTTTCAAGACAGGTAAGAATAGCCTTGCTCTCTCTCAAAGGGGGGAGTGGGGGGGGGGCCCTCTGAACACATAATTGCCTATGAGGAGGCAGGAGGCAGAAGGCCTCTTTTCAGCTATGATAACACAGACACTCCAAGGTCCTGTAGGGCCCCCCCGAGGTTTGGTTAGCGACGCTCTAAAAGATGAGCCTCTGTGTTTACACTGCTCACTTTAAGAGATTAGATGGCTAAGGTTGGTCACGTGACGTGATCTTTTTCCTCCCTCTGAAGACCACTGGACACACTGGAACACTTTCACATTTGCCATCATCAGGAACCCGAGTATGACTTCATGTTCTGTCCCTTTGGTCTCTGAGACAACACATATCAGTTCCTTGTCAGGCTCTGAATGTGTAGGGGAGGACATTGCAGGAACCCACTGGGAGGGGTTCTTCAACACCCCAGGATATAACATCAGATAAAAGTCATAGTAAGCTCAGTGCAGTGAGGTGTCTCAGCAGGCGACATGCACAGAACTTTTTTTTTTTTGGCAAATCTAATCTGACATAAATGAATGTGTTGCAGTTTTTTATTGTGTTGTAAATGTGCTTTATTCATTTGTCACTGATCTTTGTTTTATTTTGTGCTACGCCAACTTCATCAGCTCGAGTCTTTCTACCCTTGCAAGAAATAGCGGTCAAAGAAACTTAAACACAGTGGGGGGACTGCAAGATCCAAAATGTCTGACAGTCCCTGGAAGTTATTAATTTTGACTGTTTTCTGTTGGTATTTTCGCTTTAAAGTAATTTAAACTCAACCTCGGTAGGCTTGAAGTGTAGCTATAAAAAGTTTGTTGTGAAGAACAGCAGCCATGGTCAGCTTGAATTTTGTTGGTAACAATGAGTTCTGATATTGACAAGTTTTCGTAGCTTGAAGTATCAGAAAATCCATTACAACCTCCTCAAACCTTCTCAAAATCTTACTTCAGTCAATCACAGTCCTCAGAGGGCCAAAGTTCAGGCAGATATAGTATATTTAGCCAAAATGATGGCTGTTTAGGACATACTAAGCATACAGACATGTGCTCTACAGGAGGGATGTTATGTCTGTCTGCTGTGAAACTGATCACTATTTGACTACCGGAGTTAGTTGTAACTAACACAATAATAAAATAATAACATACAGCATTTACCTTTATCTTAATTGTAACTGCATTAGTTAAAACCACAGTAACAGCTATTCTTCCTTGGGTCCACACCATAGATAAAACAAAACATTCAAACATCACATTACATATATAAAACCCACAATATCAATACAACAAACTGAAATAAGGATAAGAGTAATTAAATAGATCTGTCATATTCAAAATGTTATCTTAGTAACATTAATTTATATTTTTGACAACATGCCGCTCCCGTTTGTGACGACAGTTTGTGAGGGGCCAAAGGACCAAAACAGAGAGACTGTATGGGCTACCTTACTTAGCCTACTAACACTGTGACCCAGATAGTTGGGTGGAATGCATAAAGTCAGAATTAAAACAATTTTTTTTTTTGGTTTGTTTTTTTTTAGGCTTGGTGAGAAGGACCTTGACTGGCTTGCTTAGAACCCTGAATACAGACTCTGAGGCAGGTTAGTGCCTAACCTCCAAATCTTGTGGAAAGCCCTTGCAGAAGGTTAGTGGCTGTTAAAGCAGCATATTAATGCTCATGGAATGAGTTTTTTATCAATTAAATGTGTGTAATGTTCTGGTATCAGCATACTTTTGGCCATGTAATATATTTGAGTAGAACATCATTATTGGCATCTTGCGGGATGACAATACAAAACAAAAACAAAAAGATACAACATGCAAAACAAACATTACCGCAGATGGCGCCTTCATCCGAGCGGTCTGCACAGTCCACTTTGCCGTTGCAGATCTTATCGGGTGTAAGGCAGACAGATGTGTCGTTGGCACAGGGGTACTTGGGTGGCTTACAGACAGCCGACTCACAGGACTCTTCATCTGAGCGGTCTTCACAGTCAATGTCCCCATCACACACCCAGCTCTTTGTGATACACTTGCCTGTAGAGAATGAGATTTGGAGATAAATAGACACGAATTGTTTTAAACCCTTCAGAACTGAGAACAATTCCTACTGCAGTGTGGGTAATGTGATTTGTAGGTGTCTGTATTCGCATGAATTGAATGATATTGGGTTCACAAAAAGGCTCCCTGCGTCATCTCCCTGAAATTTAACTAGTACAATTAATGCTTGCATTTTTCAACTTTGGATAAGACAATGTTTCATTATTCAGTTCTTTAGTAATATATTTGGAAAATACGTTAGACAGCAAATATGACTAAGTCAGCTCTTCAACTTTATCATCTCTGTGCAAAATGTTTCGACTTGATGAAAAAATTTATCTATATTCCTTATGCTGATACCTACACCAGAGTGTAATTTGTAATTCCCTCACTGTGCAGGTTGGAAAGCAGTAGCTGGAACCACAGAGGGGGAGCGAGGAAGAAAACAGTATAAATACTGGGTGCAAATAGGGTGCATCCTTTTTGCGCTCTCCCAGGTGAAGCTGGGATCGCAGCATATTACAATTTACAGTTTTTTCCTTCAAAGGTACATCACAAGGGTTTTGAGATCCCACTGGTTTATACTTAGTGTTTGATCAGTGCAAAACGACATGGGAGGCCGACGCTAATGCTGTGTCTGTGTGTATGTTTGGCTTCCTATCACTTCTGAGCTTTGCAGTTGTCCCTGCAAAAATACAGTCACATTCCACTTTTGATTCACATCATGATTCTCTAAATGCCTTGTATGATGTCAGTGCAGTTGCACATATTAAAAAGGCAATCTTATGTGCTATTCAGGCTCTACTATGCATAAAATAAAGCAAGAAACTCCCACAACTTTAACCTGATGCCTTTTAGAAGTGCATCAGTGTATCTGAGGACAGAAAAGGAGGTGACAGGGTTGTGGATGAATGTGTGCGATGAGGAAAGACAGCCACAAAAGGGAGGAAGTACTTCTAAGTGAGTTTATCAAACATAACCATTTCTTATTATTTTGAGTGGCAAATACATTTTTCATTTTTTGTCCAAATATAGAAAAGCTCATTTTTAATTCAACAAAAATGCAGCATATCCACAGATGAATTTCCTACAGAGAAACTTTTTTATTTATGTTACTCCCTCCTCTATGCATGGCTGAAGACTTATTTTTAAATAATGGATGAGTAAATTCATAGTTGCAGTGTTGTTGCTTTGTTTTTTTTTTTTTTTTGTCATGATTGAGGCTGCTATACTGATGAAGGTCTTTATCTTTATTGGCATGCTCTACCTATTCTGTTTCTTCAAACACACAAGATTTTATACATTAAAGACATCACCACCTTTTAGCTGACGCATCATTCTTGATTATTTTGCTAAATTTCAGATGAATTTGTTTGAATTTAATATCAAGCATAATAAATAATTGTGGAATGTAATGCTATTGATGTTAACCTAAAACAACCTGTAAGAAATAAGACTCTGGAACATGCAACCTACATGCATATGAATTAATAAATCCCAGATTCACTTAACAACCTGTAAGGTTATGCATAGTAACTCAAGTTGCATGAGTACAGACAGTTCCTTCAAATGGGCTCTGCAGGGTTGATCGCTCACCACTGCAGAAGGGGAAGTATGCGTGTGTTTTGATACCCAGTCAGTGCATCTGTGTAATACCTAGCGAAAGACGGTACCTACTCATTGTACAACAGCCACCTCTGGGAAAATCTTACTCTGCTCCCATTAATGAGAGATCCTGCCTTAGAATAGCCAGTAGCTGCCAACACAACCAGTCATGATTGAGCTGAGCTAGAGGAGCAGCAATAGTTTTGTTACTTACAATGTGCACACTATAGAGCACCACTCTAAACCATTGCAAGAATATAAAAAAAATGTTTGAGGCAGTGATCCTGGACTAATCTTGATGCTTTGAAAGCTTGAGAGGAACCTTCCCAGACTGAACTGTAAGCAAATAATTCAAGGCTTGAAACATGAGGTTCTTACTGACATTACGCGCATAGCCTTATTGTCTGGGACAGGTTCCTCCCATACTGGAGACCTAGTCAAGGTGGTAGCACCTGTAAATGACCACAATTAAAACAACATTATGGCCAATATATAAAGATGTGTGTTTTTTTTTAACAATATAACATCTTATGGAAACCTTGAGAGTCAAGTAAGAACATTTTTTTTCATGTGATTGTTGTTGTGATACTAAATTTAACAGCAAGAAACTTAAGTGTAACACAGAAAATTGAATCTGAACATCTTTTGTTTTTCTCACTTGCCTCTCATGGTATCGATAATATATTTAACCATCACTGGGTAAAGAGGAAGAATTAATCATTTTTTAAACACCAAATACTAAATTGAAAAATTTGAATAATCTTTAGTATATTCAAAATAATTTCCATCACTTAACACTTATTGATAACCCACACTCATTTCTACCTCCATCTACAGCTGACCTCAACACATCCCTCCTTTAACTTTTTTTTTTTGTGAACAAATAACTCCATAAAATCTATTAAATCAGATCCCTTCATTTAACCCCTACTTAGGTTTTCAAGTGCCTAAGATAGAATGCCTACATTTACGAGGGCAACTTCTCTAATTCTTTTCATTAAGGTACCTTCTCAATTACAATACATTTAAAGAGAGAAACTGAGTGGTGCATTTTTATGAAATCTACAGCTAAATTAATACCCACTGCTGTTTGTGTTTCCTGGTTTTTCCAAATGGAGGTGTCAACAAATAAACCTGTGTGGGTGGCTAAACCACATTTGTCTGGTTGTACTGTGGCACTGAAAATCCCTGAAAATCTTTGTGTGTTTCATGTTTCATATGTGGAAATGCATTCCATCCCAAAGGTTGAATGTTGAAAGCATCTATTTCCCCAGCATTCAAATTGGGCAAAGGTCTATAGTCGGGCACATATTTTTGTTTTATCAGGGAAATTAAAAGAAAGACAGAAATACAGCTTTTATCCCTTTAATCCAGTTGAACTGTTAAGATGCCCCCTTTCAGAAACCCTCTTTTGAATACTGTTGGAGAGGGCACTCTGTTCTTCAAGGGAGGACAGAGCGAACTCCACCAGTGCACAGGGGTGTGACACAGCAGAATTAGAGTGAATAATAATTGTGTGGTCTAACCAACCCTTCACCACGCAGCATTGCCTTCCATTCTTGATAATACTGTCAAGGGATGAGCGGAAAGCTGCAGAGTCTAGGACAGAGAGAGACTGAGTCTTTCTCTGACCTTCTCACTACAGCTTATGAAAGAAAGAGGATGTTTGTGTACATGGGGAGTTTAAACACATTTAACTACTGGTTTGTCCTAATTGTTCGAACAAGTATATTCAAACCTCACTGCAGTGTTCAAGTGGAGACTGGTTAAGTCTCTGGAGCCTGTCAAAGAGTGAAGACTTCATGAAAGGGAAAGGAGCCATTTGGCAGCTTAATCTGTTGCTGCTATACACAAAAAGTGTTTGTGAAATAACAGATACTCTCCTCCTCTCTAAGGACTCGAGAAAAAGAGAAGAGTAAGATTTATCTTTTTTTGTTTGTTGAGAAGATATTGCTTATTACAGCTTTCACTGTGAAGGCTTAGTGCTGTGAAAGTCCATGTAGATGAAATGCATTTTTTTATAAGGAATAGGTATTGGTCATTGGTTCATGAGAGTTAAAGCTTTAGGGTATGTTTAAACTCCAGACAATTAGGCTGAATTAACAAGTGAAATTCATTAAATGAACTATTTTTGATGACTGTTTGGACTGCATGATCACATAATTTCAGCTACTTTGGCTTTGTGTCTGTTGCTGTGTTACTGTCCATCAAGCTCAAATGAGTTCAGCCAGGCTGTCATGGTGCTAAGACTAAAACATCTGTCTGAAATGATACAGCGATGCAAGATTTTACTCACTGAACTCAAACGGAAGCTGAATTTAGTTTCCATGCATCAGGTTCTGATTTTATACCACAAACGGATGAAAAACGGCTGTGTCAGTTGACTAATGGAATGTAAAAATGACTATGATTACACATCACATCAGACCGTATTAGTAAGTGTTCTGTATTCACTAACCTGTGTCTTTGCAGGTAAATTTGGCCTTGGGGTCGCACATCCTTTTGGTGCCCTCGCAGTCTTTCTCGTCGCTCCCATCCTCACAGTCCTTGTCTCCGTCACATCTCCAGCGCTCTGGGATGCAGGTTCCATCTGCGACACAGTGAAACTCCTCTCCGCTGCACTCAATCACAGATGGCAGCACTGAAACAAAAGTCATTTGACAATTACTGTTTCACAGATCTACGGTGTGCTGTCATGGGCAAAGGCACAACAGTATTGAACTATCTTTTAACAAGACATCTTTTGCAGTTAACAAATAGTTATCTTTGCAAGCAAGGCATTTGGCAGCAATAACAGGTTAGTGAGTTCCAAAGAGAGATGTTTAAGGTTTACTGTATGTCTCTAAGATGTGTCTGTCTTGTTTAATGACTCTGGTCACCATATCTCTCTAAAAGTGCAATATCTAAACCAATATGTTGTATGTGTTACATTGCAGGGCTTGGTGTTATTGAACATACCACCTGATGATAATGACTGCATAGACTAAATGGCAGTGGGACATAAATTACACATTTTCTAAAGATGTTTTCATGATGGTTTCATATTTACAAATAATGGGAACAAAATTGTATATTTGAATCATATAAAGACATTCTGTGCCAAATAACACTAAGAGAACTACAGTAACACCAACCAGGTCTTTGGCAGTTTTATGGTGATATAATATGCATTTTTTTCGCTTGAACATTATAAACAGCAATATGCACTCATTTAATTCAAGATGCTGTGCATCAGTATAGATGATGGTCTGAATCTGATTAATCATTTGCTTAATACTTAACAGTCAAATCCCAAAAAAAACATTTCTTTAACAGCCGAGGCAAAGCTAAGACAGATTCAATCCCCTGGGGTAAAAGCAGAAGCAGACACGGGGGAGTGGAGAAGCCTGCAGTTCCCATCAGGAAACGGTTTGATGAATAGTCTACACATTCTAGTGACAAGCAAGTGAGCTGTGAGTTTCTAGGAGCTTGCATGAGGTTTCTGTGGTAATTAGATTAAATGATTCAACTCCTGATGGTAAAATTCCCCTGAACAAAGAGTAGATAAGATTAGTTACACGTGAGTGTGATAACAAAGTTATTGGACTCAAGCTGATTAATTGTGAAACTTGTAATTACACCACCTAAATTTAAACATTGATTTGACTTGCAAATACAATCATTAGCACTCTAAAACAGATATAAAAGCAGCTTCAGTCTCATAAAGGTGCTATCAGATAACCCTGCTGTGAGGCAGAAGAAATTAAAAAAGAGCGAATTCCAGTGATGATTTAACGTATAACTGGGTAATTCATAAATCCATTGGTTTAACACTTCTAACATTCTGATACGTTGGAGATGAATTGTTAGGCTACACTTCATAGCATTTTAAAATGTAATATGGGTATGCTTACATGCAAACCCCCCTCTGCAGGTCGTGTTCTCATCACTGTAGTCTCCACAGTCGTTGTCACCATCACAGGCCCATTGGTCTGGGATACAGCGGCCACTGGTGCACTGGAACTGTGTGTTGGAGCAGGACTGAATGCAGCCCACTTCATCACTGCCGTCTCCACAGTCATTGTCTGCACACATGCACAAACTCTCATGAACGGCGTGACCGTGCAAACACACAATGGTGAAATCAACAGACAGATTACTGTATGAACAAACTTTGATTTCTATGATGAGTACCCTCAAAAGGTTCTTATCCTCACCTGAATCACACTGCCACTTCACACTGATGCATCGTCCATTAGAACAGCTGAACTGGGTGAGGGGCTCACAGGTGGGGAAGGCTGAAAAGGGTTATGAACGGGAACACATCAAATACAATTACAGTCCAATTCTACAGATCAGAGAACATCTTATTGCCTACAACCTACACAATGGCTGTGTTAATTATTATTCAATATCATGCAAGTTAGGTTAATAAATCTTAATAACTGTGGAGAAAAGTCCATCTTCATATGATTCAGCTTTTATCAGTGGGGTTACAATGGGGTGACTTAAGTCAAAACTTCAGTGTTCATTCAACTTCATTGAAATATACAAAAATTTAGGAAAATGAATGCTGTGATTGTTAAACTCAAATCAAGGTAGTCTCACAGCCATCTATAACCATGCAGCCCTTTCATAATGAACAGATTAGAGAGTAATATTTAACTAATATAATCTTTTTAGGCAGGAGGTGAAAAGAAATACAAAGACCATTAAACAGACAACAGTGTTGAAATTCAGGTTATACCCTCTTTTTAACAAAACTTGATGAAGGAAAGAATAACATTTCTAAACTGACACACAAAGGAAAAAAGGACCAAATGTCTATATAGCCATGGTCAAGGCTCTGTGAAGCTATATTTAGGCAGAGCAGTGCTATATGTTTTTCTATTAAAAGAAAGGCTATCTGCCTAATAGATGTTTTACATAAAACTACAAATATCAGCTTCATGGCAATCCATCCAAAAGTTCCTAAGATATTTCAGTCCCGACTAGAGTGGTAGACAGAGTGACATTGCCATCCCTAGAGCCATGCTAACATGACTAAAAATGTATACATGTCATGATCACATTACTGTAACAAACTAAAGATATGACATTCAATATCCAATCTGAACCAAATTCTATATAGCCATGGTCAGCTCTACTATATTTAGCAGAGCAGTGCTAATGTTTTTCTATTGAAAGGCTACTGCCTAATAGTGTTTTAATAAAACTACAAATTCAGCTTCATGGCCACCAAAAGTTCCTAAGATATTTCAGTCCCGATGAGTGGTAGACAGAGTAATTGCCATCCCTAGAGCCATTCTGAAATTATACATGTCTCACATTTTAACAAACTAAAGATTAATTCAATATCCAATCTGTTTTCTACTGTACTGAAGGAAGCTTTCCTCTTTTGAGCATGGCCATGTTTTATTCACAGTAAGTTCTGTTTTTACATGTCCTCTCTTGATCAGTGCCTTCAATCATAAAACTATATATGTAAAAGCATTCTTGGCCCTAAAAACATATTGGATTGCATAAAAAAAGCTGTAAAACATCTGTCACATCATGACTAAAGCCTGAGTTAATGTGGTCAATATGCAGATGATATATGAAACTACTATGAGTCTGCATTGGGTTCATGGAAGCAAGGGAGAGAGAAATGATGCATCTGTAGATGCTTGTCTTGAGTTAAATGTGACTGTTGTAATTAACTGAGTTAATTAGGTTTGTTTCATTTATCACTGCAGTTAAGCAGACTTCATGAACTAATGTGGTCTACATTATAGCATCACTATTCTCAACCGGTACAGGAATAGAGATTTTATTGCATTTTGTGGACCTATGACATTGTCACCATCGACATTTGTATTCCTATCAGATTTCATATCAAAGAAGTTTTTTTGTGTTGTTTTTTTTTCAAATTTTGAAACACTGTATATACAGTAGTGTTCAAATATCCTTTCTGGTTGCCTGAGGATTTATTGACTTTAGTGTGAAATGCAAGTCTACATTTGAATTGATTTGTTGGCATCTGCTGCTGCTGCTGCCGACTGGAATACCTTAGGTGCTGTTGAGAAGACATATTGTATCTTTATCAGACAAGTGTCTTCTATATTTCCCACAAATGTGTTAGGTCTCACTGACAATGCATGACTGGTTGAAATTTAACATTCATTAAAAATGAAACACGAACATCCATAAATAATGAAGGTTTCAAGTAAACAGTGAGCCCCACAAAAAAATGGAACACTGGCATCCATAAGTAATGACGGTTTCAAGTGAACAGAGAGCCCACTATGAGACACTGTGTGACAACTACTAAACTACTGACAAACAAAATCCAAATTAGCATCAATCTCTAAGGCGACCACCACTGAGCTTCAGGTGTTCCAAAACCCACGGTAGCTCCACTGACGCTAAGTGAGCTGCCAGAGCTGCACAGTAGAGTGCCTACAGAGAAGTAATGCCTGAGGAAGCTCAGACAACAGTATGGGAGAGAATATGTTTTGCTGCTCAGCTTGATTATGATTGAATGAAGCCAAGCATGAACTTTAATTACTGCTTACACCCTGGCTGTTTGTGACTGTGTATTGAAGCAGCTTAGAACACACAAAGGGAGGCTGAGACGATACAGCGCAGTGCAGCTTTTGGCAAACATCAATCACTGTAAAAGGCTGATTTAATACAAATAGTGATTATAAGGGAATCTTAAAACCTTTACCCCCATCTTTTAAATATATGATAGTAATTCATCCAGTTCAACTTCACTGCTGAAAACACATTTTACAGCCAGCTTTGCATAAAAAAGGTTAAATACATCTTCAAAGAACTCCAAAATGCTCAGTCCATCTTGGTGTACCATGTATTTTTCTCATTCATGTTTTCCAAGATTAATCCAGAACACAGACTGCAACTTTTACTAACTGAAGCTGACAGTTTGTGTAATACTACTGAGACACGACTTAAGAACAGTGAACTGCTGCACAAAAGTATGCAGTTTACTCAGCACAACCCCTCGAAGCTTATGCCATCAGTGGCGCATCAATTATTCAACTCCTACAAGAGACTAGAAAAATATTCAAGAAGTCACAAAAAATTAACAGCAGCAGTTTTTTTCTCTTACTTTTCAAAGAAATTTCAGAGGTTCTGCAGTAGGGTTTGGCATGTAGTGCACCAAACAACAAGGATATTTTGAATTTCTTAAATGTTCTAAATTGTAAATATGTTGTGAATTTCTTCATGTACAAAAATACTAAGAGTCTATGGCTACACTAGTCTGTGAGACAGTCCAATGGCTAAGCATAGCTTTGAGTTACATACTAAGATCAGCATGGTACCAATGAATGATGCAGCTATTTAGCTCATGTAATGGTCGCCATTTTAGTTTAGAACGGTGCCGAGCATAAATGTGCGAACTAGCTATACTTTATGCTAATCAAACACAAATTACATCTGAAGCTAATGGAGTGCCATTAGTTCTGCTAGTATTTAGTCATACCTGGTTGTGGCACATAAGATATTTTATCTGGACTAAAGTGGTCGTCCAACCGACAGACCAAGCAGATGACAGACATAGCCACCTGCTGGCTGGCTCATATTAACATCTTTTGATTGTACTTCATTTATCAGGACACACCGTCTTGTGTCATGTATTTTATATAGAATTATAGAGGGACAAGTGCAGCATTCATTTAAAATGGGAATAAAAATCAGCATTTTATTATAATGCACCAATCAAGTTAGATCAAATATTTTTACACACATTTTCTGTCTGTCTATAAGGGGAATTACAAACATGTTTCTGGCTAAATCAGCTACATACATTATAAGGTCATATTTTCCTTTTATTCAAATTGGAGAATGGAAAGTGAGTTTTTTTATTCCATCAGTTCAATGTTGCACATCTTCAAAACATCTTATTCATTTAAACTTTAAATTACCCAAATGCATAACACTATTAACTGTGCAGAGTAAACAACTGGTGATTGCCCTAAATGCCCATATTAGCATTCACTTCATTCACGGAGGTGGCCTATTTTACATCTTGACCAAACAGAGCAACACAAATAGCAGAAGCAGAGTGACACTTGAATGACATGTGGTAAATAGCCATGTGTGACTCACTGCATGATATTTCATCAGACATATCCCCACAGTCATCCTCCCGGTCACAGCCCCAGGCTCGAGGTATACATCGTCCATTCTGGCAGGAGAACTGGTCGGCCTGACAGGGCTGGGCTGAGAACGATAGAGGAAGCCACTTAATTCAATCACACGTGCATTAGTCAATGTAGGATTTGCACAACAACTCTAATGATCGCTACATCACCGGGATGTCAATGTCTGCCCAGCGCAAACTTTTTTATCACTCAATCACACAGTACAGCGCGGAAGGTCTGAAGGCTATGGGAAATGTGCTGTTGCTTGACAGGCCGTCAGTTACATGCTGCACAGCCACGGTGAGCACACATGAGCAGCGCACAAGTGATGTGGGATATGCATGTCAATCTGACATTAAGGAAACGTTCATCATCCTCTGACTAATGCTCACTGATTGATCCTCGAAGGATGGAACACTCCTGAGAGGCGCAGCTGAGGACACAGGACACAATGTGATATACTGCAAGTGTTCCTGACATACAGTTGACTCTCGTAGGTACTCGAGCTCTTTGATAGTGGAGAGTGCTCTCACACAATGAGATTGATTGCACTGTACTGAAGCTACTCAAGAGCCTCAAGGTATAATGGTGATGACTGCCTTGAAAACACCAGACACCTCTGATGAAGACTTTGATGAATAAATGACATCTGATGTAATACAATGTGGGAGTGGGGGGGTGGGGGGGGTGGCAATGTTCAAAAAAAAAAATGCCTTACCATATAGATGAGAGAGCTGATATTTAATTTTTAGAGTTTATGTAAGCTTGACTGAGATGTATGTCTAAATTGATTACAAAATTACATTAATCAACTGAGCAACAAGTGATCCTTAAACAACAATATGTTGTTCTGATATCACTGTTTCAGAAATCTAAACTTTGGTGTTCATTCAGACAATAACTGATGATGAGAATAACTGATGAAAACTGTCTCTTTTTGTCTTTATTTAAACAAATTGATATGATACCGGATAACATATTTTCCCAAAATGCTAAAATTACAAAAAAAATGCTTTTATATGCAGGTGCTACTATCATAAAATTATCAAACTGCAGCCAAGGCTACACTGAATTGAAGACAAACTAGTACATACCTGAGCATGTGCTATTGGCCTCATCCTCGTTGTTACCACAGTCATTTGTTCCATCGCAAAGCCATCTTTTGGGAATGCAGCGATTGTTGTTGCATTTGAACAGATCAATGGGACAGGTGTGATTGTCTGCAAAGAGTTCAAAGAGAAAGCAAAGTCAGTGACCTTGCAGCTTGAAATGAATTAAAAAATATATATTTCACAAATCTTTGACTATAAATTTAAAACATCATGTTTTTGATTTGTCTAGCTGTAGCCAAGAAAGCTGAAATGCGCTCTAATATTAAACTGTTACCAATGGTCTGACCCATCTGACCTTTTTCTGTCTTATGGGGGATACGAGTTCCATGTTCAGTATCGTATGTATTCACTGCTGCTTAATGGGTATTCACTGAGTCTGCAGTTCAACTGATCTGCACTGATAGACCAGCGAGCCATGTTAGGATCCGTAAAAGGGAATGATGGTTTAGAGGAGAATCTCACTCATGTTCTCTTCTTGGTGCTTTGTCCTTTAACTGAGATAAACGTCTCCATAACATAAATAGTCTTAAGTTTATTTGTTATGTGGTTTTAGTGCCCTGACTTTTGTTTCATATACAGGAACTTTTACGCACAACACAAAATACACTTGACTGGAACTTGCAGCCAAGCTTTTCATCATGTCATTTAACTTTAATTACACATTGACCATTCAAATTCATTAAGCCTCACTGCTCATAAATCATAGCAAATCTCTGTGTAGTTCTGGGATACTGTGACACTGTATGTGCATGATAAATTACCTTTGATTTTGAGACAACATAATTCATAATACCTAAGACGCCGGTGGTGGTGTTGGAATATATCTCAGTGCCAGATGCTGCAAGATCGTGCAACACTGAGACCAGTGTTTTGGTCAAAAGACTTCTGTAATCATCTTGTCTCTTGGCACAGACAACTTTTTCATCATCTGAATTAAATCTTGATTGTGTCCCAAAATTAAACAGCGGGTTGTGAGAAGCCAAGGAGACTGACTTACCATCGAGCATTTGCAATTAGTTATTCAAAACATTACATTTCTTTGATACAGCTGACATCCATGTTCATCTATTTTCAAGTTAGATTATGGCCTGATAAATTCTCAGGATGGCTCCATACCCATCTGATCAAACTGCATTAGTAGATTGTTTAGGCATTTGTTATCCGAGCAGATCATATTTTTCGACCTTGACAATTCTGGCAGAGGATTAAATTATGATACTTTGCATTCAAAAAAAAATTAACCAGCATCCAAGCATCCAACATGGTGTTTATCCGACTGATTCGTTAAAGAGCAAAATCACTTCAGCGAGAGCAAAAGAGGTGACAGCAGTGTAGAGGAGGAACACTTTCCAGCCCCACTTCAGTGGCATTTAGCAACATAGAGGTTGACAGCATGAGAGAATCAGCCCGAAAAAAAAAAGCTTGTGTTTTTTCTTGCTCGGAGCAGGGTTGTGCATGTAAATGCATCAACGTGTACAGCACATGTATGTGTGTTGGCCTGCAGCACAAACAAATTTTAAGATTCTCACAGCAGCTGTGGCTCTCCTCATCACTTCCATCCAGACAGTCGTCATCTCCATCACACTTCCACACGGCCCGTATGCAGCGATGATTATGGCACTGGAACTCATCACTTTTACAACGATGTGGCTCTAAACCGCTGCTTGGAGGCTTCTGGGAGACACAGTGGTGAGAAAAAAAAAATAACCAGAGACCTCCTATGAAGTATGTGTTTAGGGAAAATTATTGGCATAACTATAATAGCACACAAAACATGTTAATAATGTCTCATGACCCCATGTGTAACTACTGGGAGTTGGTTCATATTTCTGGAAGCCCACTGGGATAATTACCCACCTGCATATACTTGTTTATTAGCAGATCTGCATGTGAATAGATAAGGTTATTATTTGATCTTTGTCCCATAGGGTGAAGCCAGGATTACAGGTATACTGGGACAGGATGATCTCAGGACTCTCACTCTGTCTGATTCATTAAGTCCTCCTACCTGCACAGGTGACATTGTTCTTCTCCAGAACCTGGTTGTCAGCACAGGCACACACTCTGCCTCCTGGGATGGCGAGGCAGAGGGTACCACAGCCCCCATAATTCACACTGCATGCGTTGTCACCTGTAGAAATAGATCCAAAATAAGGTGTCTTGCTCATTTACAGCTACATTTTCTAAAGCCCAGCTCAAGTGCCTATTATTGTTTTGTCTATTTTTCCTTTGTACAATGAACAGAAGGGGTTCAGGGGTCACTTGAAATCCTTCAAAAAAAAATGACCTCATTGATACAAAACTCATTTCCTGTCTTCGAGAGACAAGCCAGGTGTATGCTACCTGATCTATTACCACATGTCAAGTGAATTATTGGTAACAATGTGGGTAAGAGACATTTGACATTTTTATCCTTCTTGGAGGAATAATTTGTCTTTCTGGACAAAGATGACATTCTTCAAAAGAGAAAAAAAAAATCTGTCACATATAAAGTTAGGTATAAGACACCTTTGTCACTTTTATTAAACACAGAGCCCAAAGGCAATGCCTGAGCCAATGAGATAAAGCTTTTGGTTCTGTAAGAGCCAATCAGTAATACTTGGAGGACAGGACAGCCAATTAATCTATTCAGTGACATGAACAATGGAGAAATGTCCAGCAAAAATTCTCTGTATGGTGTGAACTAGGCTCTGCATGCTGTAGCCAACCATTCATCTGCATCATATACTTAACACCACACTTTCCTGTCCAAACTCTTTGGCCTCAGTGGTCCCATTTGAAAATCAGTGGCTTGAGAATGGAACAAACTGTCTTCCCTGTTTGTGGAGTGGGTGTCTGAACATTGTTTTTACATGCCTATTATCGTATAACAAAAGAAACGCCTGCTGTAAGGGCCAATGCAGTTCTCCACTGTCAGCCATATCCAACGCCTCTCCTATCTCTTCCTTTCAGCTTTCTAACAGCATGAATCCATCATCATTTGTTACAGGATTGAGCAAACCCCTCCAAACCTTGGTCACCTTATTTAACTTCATAAAGTTGGGCTCCAAGTGATTTTAAAGTCGCTGTCACTGTTGATAAATGCACTGGGTTACTCCATGGAATTTGACACCAACAGGCATACATGCAAAACGCTGGTGTATATATCATATTAAATGCTCTCCATTAAAGAATGTATATAGGGGATAGAAATATCTGGACACACAGCACAAGGTGGTTCTATTTTCAGTGCAAAACAGCCACTTTCTCACTGTGAGGGAAGCTATGGTTCGGTGCCACTGGATGAGGAGTAAATGAGGGAAAAAGCAGCCAACCTTGCTGACTCTGTGCATCGTAGACACGGAGGCCAAACAGAGGTGGTCTCTCGCTCCGCAGTAGAGTGACATCGCCAGTGGATAGGTCCAGCTGGAAGACCGAAGCATTCATGTACTCCGTCCAAAAGATGAAATTACGATAATGAGAGATTCCGAATGGATGGTTCAGCTCTTTTCCATTGTACACCACCTGGAACATGAAACAAACATGCAGTGTAATCAAAAGATTAGAGAGCTACGGAAAGACACCATCAGCAATAAAAAAAATCAGTCATCTCAAACAGGGTTCTAGCTGTTTGAATATGGGATTAGAAATTATTTGATTACAGTATATGATGAATGCGATTCAATTTCTTTGCACAAATTTATTCACAGGGCGCTCTTTGCTTATAATAATGTTTGCTAGAATCTTGGCATTGATTAAATAGCATTTGCAAATAATTCATTAACTTAATTTGCCAATGCAACTACAGTCAACAGGAGCAGTTAGGGATGAAGGGCTGTCTCGCTGGCAGTTGCTGTGGAAAGAGGAACAGTATTCAATATTTTTAATGCTTTGTAGATTAACAATGTATCATTACTAAAACATAGAAATCAGTTTTGGACCCTGAAAGTGTCATGTAATATTGATCCTGAAAGTAAAAAGTCAACCACTGATTTAGTATCAAATTAACATGGCAACAATAGGGAATTAATGTATGACAGGATTCAATGGCGGTCTGACATTAAAACACTTGCCAGTTTCTGTCACTATGACAATCAAATGGATGTGACTGTTGGCCATCAAATGACCCAGCTCAGTAAAAGGATGTAAATGTTCCTCAATCAGACAAAAAATATAATCAAACTGTATTAGTTTTCTGTATTTGGTGACCATTTTTTAGAGTTTGAAACTATTTCAAGTTGTAGTGAAGCAACATACCCTCTTGCCCTCTATTAAAATCTCACAAGTAGACTGACTCTCAGGTCTACTAGAATCACTGCTAAAATTATTCCTGAAAATACATTTCTACATCGTTAACCACCCTTCATGTTGAAACTCACCATTCTTCCGGTGCCATTGAGATGAATCTTCTCGATGTGATCATAGTAGGCATCACACCAGTACATAGTGCTGGTGCTGTGGTCCAGTGTCAGACCATTGGGCCACAGCATGTTGGAGGTGACGAAAATGCGACGGTTGGATCCATCCATCCAGGCTTTCTCTATGCGCCCTATGCTGTCATTGACCTCATCCTCTTCCCAGTCTGTCCAGTACATCCAACTATCACACACACAGACACACATAATTAGTGCACCAACAAACTGACATTGCTTTGGTCCAGGCGGTATCTGTAAGTCATGCACATCAGTGAATCATCACCAGATTGAGACTAACACTGATCACATTCCACATTCAAACTAGGGCAGTTCATTTCAGCTCTTTCCTCCTCTGTCATCCCCGTCCTTACTTCTTGACAGGCTGATGTTAGATGGTTGTGCTTGTTGCTCCCCTCAGCAGCCTCCTCCTACTTTGATTTCTTATCAATCAATACACATGTGACAGCACGTTTCTGCAGGCTTCTCTCAAAATGATGTATTTCATATCGCGGTGAAATTTGTCTTGCGGGTTCTGTTCTGTACACCCATGGGAAAGCATGACTTTCTCTCCAGTGAATCTTCCACATGCTCCTTTGATACATACAGGGAATATTATAGAGAACACAACCTGCACTACCAAATACAACCGTAGAACCGTTAGTTCACAAAACTGGTTTTAACATTATGACAAATGTGTTCCCGACTGAGATGGAAATAAACTGGAAACCAGATTTCCCACAGGTAAAACCAAATAATCAAAAATTCCTGGCAGTCAAAGAGAGTGCATTGTAGCCTAAGAAATTATTCAGGCTTATCAAGTTAAAGTGCTGCTTGACTGCACATCAAGGCAAAGTTAGAAGTCTCATATTCCCCACCAAAAAAAAAAAAAATAATAGTTTTCAGTGTATCTTATGTATGCCAAGACTGCAACTGTCAGTGGACCTGTGGTATTTGAAACATGATTGGGTCAACAATTTGACGTGATCTGTTCTCTAGTAACCATGCCCAGGGGATTTACTCTGTTTGAGTGTTGCTGACTGAGCCTTGTGGCCCCCTGTTTCTCATCAATGATAGAGGGTTAGCTAAGGGAAGATGAAACAGAATGGAATACGGAGGTGAATGAACACTCTCTCTGTCTTGAAGTCATCTTTACGACCTTGTGAATTATTCAGCAATTTTCCACACTCAGACACACACACATACACAGACAGACAACGCATCAGCTAGACTGATGGACACCATGTGGCTGCATAGTCATAATGAGAAAAATGTAAATACTAAAGAATAATTGTGACTACTGAATGGCGTCCATGTTCTATATCTTTTTTTTTTTTTTTTTTTTGGAGCTGCAATGATAGATAGTCAGTCATTTACTTGATCCACAGACAATTAATCGCCAATAAGTCTGATTTTTGGGTTTTCGGTTAGACAAAACAAGACATTTGAAGAGATCAAGTTGGACCATTTGCAATGATTTCCTGACATTTTACAGAACAAACCATTACCAATGAATAAAAAAAATAAGTCGATTCAGTATAAAAACATAACCATTATTTGCAACCCTATCTTCATTTAATACAGTGAGCGTGCACGTTATTAAAAAATAAAAACAAATTTGCTATGAATTGCAGTGGACTTTAGTACATACAGTAAAATATCATTCATATAAGTTGCTATGGTGTTGATGATATGGTGTGATGTTGACAATAAGTAACAGCATTTAGCGTGCACGCTGATCCAGGCATCCAGAGATGGCCAAAGCTTAGTAAAGCACAACTCAAGTCAAATGTTATTGTGTGGAGTTTCCATGTGAATACATGTATGAGATTCTGAATGCAGCAAAGATAGAGAGGTATAGCACTGTTAAGTTGACACTAGTCATCCTTATCATGTCAACACAGACTAGAGGTGACAAACAGAGCAGAAAATAAGGTAGCGAGAATGCAGTCGAGAAATCAGCTGGAGAGGTGCATCAATTTTACCTGAAAAGACCCTTCCAGCAGAGCAGATAGAGATCAAAAGACTGTCGGGTTCAGCCTGAATGCTCCCTTAGAAGCCAAAAAGTAGCTTTTCTAATCATTTGTGTTGTCAGTGGGAGGGTCGGAGTAAAAGTTATTAATCCTTATACAAAAAAGTGACTTGATATTCCCCACCCCAAACACTGATGCTACAGTATATCTGTCAGGGCTGAAAATGTGGAAAAAGGTCAGCACACTATTTCCTCATCAATCTCAAAAATGTTTAGGCTGCCACAGTTTTTTCAATTTATTTTTTGTCCTTTTCTGAGAAGCATAAGCATAGACTCTATGTTTTAAAGTCTTAAATGCACAGATAAATTAAGGATAAGGATAAATGTCAGTTTCCCTCAATAACCAGTCTGCACTGCTGTGACATGTACGCATGTGACTTGTAGCTGAATGTTTGAATTAAATGTTAGTGACAACAGGAAGGAACAAAAAATATCTAAACCACATATGAATAAGTTTTGGGTTTTAGTAGCTGTGAAACAGCTGTGTATGGCAGAATGCTTGGAACAACGCTCTTGAGGCTTGAAAACTAATCTCTGACTGCTATGGATTTGGTATGTGTTAATACGATTTAAGCCTTAAAGTATTAATCCTTAAGACCCTTAAGACACTCAATGAATTTGAGTTTTGCAGCATCTCCTCGATATGTTAAATACCATCTCCTGGCTTGGTCCTCCATAAATACATTTGTGCTGGAATGCAAAGGAAAATGTGTTTCAGGACTATGGGGAAACAACTTTCAAATGAGTTCATTGTGGCTAGTAAGCTTGTAGTTGTGGCTTAGAGTTTGGCAAGAAGACAAGCCACCATTTTCTGTATTCAAAAAACCCCACAACCCTGTACTCATTAAAACAGCAGATGTTCACTCAGTTAAGGCATGCTGGTTTACTTCAAGGCTGTCCAACTTTGCTCCCCACATTTGCTGGTTTTCTTTTGGAAATCACATGATGTGATCATCAGTCAAAACAGATGTCTGCTAAAATAGACAATCTTCAGAATTAACATTTGGAACGACATGATATTCATATCTACAAAAAGACACAATGTACTTTGCTGACTAGAACCACACTGTGGTTTATTTATTTCCAACAACAGGGAAACAGGGATCTCAGATTTTTAGCAGGTTTCAGTATGTCACTTAAGATCCACTATTAGAAATTTGGATACCATGCAATCATCTGGATAGTCATCCCATGGTACACCAACAGAAGCCCTGACCCTTCAGATCACTTTTCTCCTCCTTCACAGTTCAGTATCTCCCATTGCATTGGTATTTTGGCTAAAAAGATAAAAAAAACAAAAAAAACATGAGGACTGCCATGGAATAAATTTTACAACTATTTAAGGTTTTACATGTAATGTTAAACCAGCTTTATGGAGTTTTGAACTGGTTATGAAACAGCCTCTATTTAATACCAATGCCTCTATATGACCTACATAAGCAAACTAGTCCAACAGCAAGAAAAAAAATCCTCTAGTTTCTTATTCTTAATGTTTGTGACTGTGTCTGATTTTTATGCAGCATCATTTGAATTGAAGGTCCATCTCTGAAGTTCCCGCCCACTCTCCTCCAAGTGAAACAGTCCCTTTGCAGAGGGGAGTGAAGCTGGGGAAACATGTAACCTAACATTAAGTAAAACGATACCCGTTTTGTCCACAGCAACCACTAAGTCAACATAAGCTGCTTTAAATAGTTAAGTACAAGTTTGCATTTTTTACTTTCATGTGTCACTTCTATATCAAACCTATGCCTGATTAAATAAAAAAAGCAACAAATCTGTGAATGATCACCACGTCATTTTCAGATCCAACCCATACCCATGCGCATAATCAAATTAGTTAGGAGCTGCCTGCTTATGTAAGAAATACACATGCTGGCAACATTTTGGGTCATCGGGGAACCGTAAATTGCACACAGTTGTTTAAAGAAATGAATAAACACAAAATGAACCTTCACTGATCATTTCAATTTAACCAGAAAGTAACTACATCAAGAAAGTAACTAGATACAGAATCCAAAGGTAATTGATCGTCTATATAACACACTGGTGCACTCATATAAAGCATAGCAGCCAACTTTTTTTACTTTGAGGAAATCTCCAAACACCACTTGAGTGATAAGGTAATCTGAGAAGATAATCTGTCACATTGACAGTTGGAGCTGACAATGGTAAAGATTATACTATAACAAGAAGACATTGATGCAGAATCAGATTTTTTTTTCTTATTCACTCAGTTTAGTTAATTTTTTCCATCTTTTACAAGGAGTTTTTTTTGCATTGATTTTTTTTTTTCCTTTTCTGACCTGTTAAGAGGGTCAACCACAATGGCCCGAGGGTGTGACATATTCCCCTCCAGTAGAGTCTTCCTGGTCTGGGAGGCTCTCTCCAGTCTGGCAACACTGATTGTCTTTCTGTAGCCATCGTTTGTCCAATACAGGTTATTCCCAATCCAGTCCACTGAGATTCCTTCAACATTGTCAAGTTCTATGACAGAATGAGAGGCACAGGATTCATCAGAAACACCAAATAAAAACAGATAGAAAAGATATCACCATAGTAATGTTGTGCCACTAAGGGGAACTTGCAATCATCAAGGATTTAATATCTATTAATAAATATGCTATACTTACTTTTTTACTGTTTTTGAATATTTATTCTTATTGTACTATTTACTCATCTAGGCAATAAGATAGTGTTTGATAAGACACTGTATTGTTATTCGGTGAGATATTCGGTGAGACATTAGATAGTTTTTAACATTGAAATATATGGTACAATATTACTGTCAGTGTTGTTCGTATGAATATTAAACATTTAAGAAAGCTGTCTTTCACAAGTGTTTTTTTATTCCTTTTTCTTGAAATGAGGTAAAATAAAGAGAATACGTTTTGAGTACACTGTGTGTTTTGAGTAGATTACTAGTGTGAAAGGGCTTTAATCTTACAGTAATGATCACAAAGAATTCCCTATATAAAATATACTACGTACAGTCAGACCAGTTTATTCTAGGCAAAGGCTGCAGTTAGTCTAAAAAAGTATTTGCACCCACCATCTTTGAGTATCGTCTCTCGGTTATTTCCATCAATTTTTTGCCGCCCAATAAGGAAACTGGTGGTGTCAGCAAAGTAGATGTGTCCCAGTTCAGCATAGTAGTCAATGGCTCGAGGGTTGACCAAGTCCTCAATTGGCTCCATGTGTTCATCGCTGGATTTGATATTCATATCCAGGCCTCGGATGACTCCTGGACGCCCCTTACCGTAGAACAGGAAGAGATCGTTTTTGGGCTCTAAAAGGCAAGAAAGGACAGACCCTTTTTTACTATTATTGTCAATTAATTGGCCTAATTTGTCAATGCTGATCCCAGCATTAAACTTACTGGCCACATTGTTCTTATATATGAGCCAGAGTCAGTGCCATCCATTCACCTTAATGGAGCCGGTAATCAGTGCCAATGACTATACTCTCCCCCTTCAATCATGCTCCTGCTACAAAGCTGCCTTGACAGTGGAAGACTAAAAATGCTTGAGCAAACAGATGATGGCAATACTTACCTTGGCTGTGAACAGCGCTTCTGATCTAAAATAACATGGTGTCTAGGTAGAAAGGCAAACAGAGAGGCCTAGAAAGCTGAGACAACTCCTCGGCGGCCCACCAGCCGCTCTGGGGGCTGTATGCTCTCGAACCCTTTGGGATCCTCTGGAGAGGCAAGAGGAGGAATGAAGGAGGGCTTCCAGTGAGAGAAGCAGACCTCTCAACGCTCTCAGCCCCTACCCAAGAGACTGGGATGCTGGGGGTGAGGACCACACATGCCTCACTTCAATTTATCATTTTGTGAGGGAGAGACCAACTACCCAGGAGACAATTAAGCATTGCAAGAGACCCAGATATCAACCCCACGGTGACTGCTGTATGAAGAAGCACTACCATTTAGCACCAAATCTCATTATGCTTAGGGAGAGTGAAAGCGCAAGCAAGAGAAAGATAGCTGGTGTCATCAGAACATCTATGAGGGGGGAATAAATCAAATGTGTCATGCCAAGTCTCCCAATGCTTCGTTACCCCGATCGAAAAGTGGTGGGCCTTAGATTGTGTCATCAATTTGATCTTCTGCTTTTATTGTCAACTACACAATGTCCAGCAATTGATCAGACCAGCCAACAAATGCAGACAAACTTAAGACCTCATTATGGCAATAATCAATCAGGCTCACGACGGGTCGATAACGGAACGTCATTTTCAAATGGGTCTGTGTCCACCAGCGCTC